>JBAOKB010000029.1:0-55417 GCA_037044905.1 Hortaea werneckii | reverse complement strand
AAGGAATGGGAGGAGAAGGGCGGGGAGTACATCAAGGAGCATAATTTGGGAAACGTGTTCACGTGAGAAACGTTAGTATTTACCTTCAATGACATACCCAGGCAGAGATCATGTTTAGCGTTGGCGCTTAGGCAAAACGAGATGGTTCCAATCACGATCCAAGCCGGATCATAGAAGTTATAAAAAGCTACATGGGTATCTCGAGAATCTTATTTGCAATCATGAACTACGTCGCACCCAGTCCTCTGCGCACTTAACTTTTCGCGCTCGAAAGCCCAGTCACAGCCGAAACGACAAACTCGCCTACGGTCCGAACACTATGCGCTTTGGCCGCCGGCAGATTGACATCCCACTCCTGCACTTTATCCGGCGTCCCACCCACAATACACTTCGTCTTAGCCAGCACTTCCGGCGTCAGCATCGGCGTCTTATGTCGGAATAGGAGATGGTGCATCAGCGCATCCAAGCCCTCATGGACCGCCGTCTCGTGCCCCTGCGCAGCACAGAAGATACATCCGTACCCGTACTCCTCCACCGTCGGCCGCGGATCTCGCGCGGGAATATGTGAACGTGCAAGGAATAACCACCGGTATCGTACGCCGCTTTTGGCGAAGAAGATCTGCTCAGGTAGCACGACGGTGCTCTCGTTTTGCGCTCGGGCTTGGAAGGAGCAGTGCTTGCATTTCCAGTGCGGGACTGGTTTGTGTCTGCCGCTTACCTGAAGTAGGGAGATACTTAGGCCTTCTTGCACGGCATGGCGGGTCTGCCAGGCGCCTTTGCAGAAGCCGTGGTAGTTGTTGATTTTGGCTGGTCGGGGGAGGGGATCCCAGACGTCTTCGTGTACGGGTGTCATTGGGACTGGGGATCCGAAGAAGGTGTTGCTGATTGAGGGCTGGAAGTTTGTGGTGATTGTGTTTGGGATTTGTTGTCGGAGGTACGTGGGATTATGCATCAAGCGAGGACTGAATTCTTGGGTGACTACTTCGGGAGCTGAGAGAGCTCGGTGTGCTTCGATAGCGCTCATTGATGTGCTCAGGGGCTCTGTATCCTGGTCGGGAAAGCGGTGCGATGCTGCCGATGAAGTTGAGGACGCCAAATCAGCCCGCCGCTCGATGGCCAGTCCAGGCGTGGATCGAGGACGAGCGGTGTTCGAGTCGGTAGCTGGAAGCTCTTCAGACACCGCTTGCGAACTGAGGCTGGCAGACTGACGGTGGCCCAAATTGCTTTCGACGCTGCCTCGGCCGGAGTCGTGGACAGAAAGTGTAGCCACTCGATCAAACATGTCAAATGCTGCAGTACTGTCATGTTGACGACGTCTTGAAACGGGCTCGGGACATGCAGCCAGTCCGGATGTTCGAGATGGGACCAAAGAGGTCGCTCTGTGCACAAGGCTGTCACTAGCATGCCGCATTGACTGGAACCGGGAGATAGTTGGGCTTCGACTGCTCCCCGGATGATCTGGAATAGTCACCGCAGACGGGAGGGCTGGGCTGGCTGTCTGATACGACTCTAGAGACTCCTCAGAATTCCGCCGAGTGCGTGCGAACGGGAAACCGAAACCACCGGATTGGGCCATAAACGCCTGCATATTGTCCTCGCCGAGTTGTCGCGGTACTGGGAAACTCTGAATGATGCGCTGGCACAGCTCATCCATACTCCTGATGGCGTTGTTCCGATTCGTTATGGACGCATCATGGAGCATCGTAAGGTTCAGCAGGACATTCTCCTGGTCTCTTGCAATCTGCAGAGCTCTGATCACCTCACTCTGCAGAGTGATAGCGACGGCCTGCAATTCCATAACAGCGGTCAGATCGCCACGCACGAAATGATGTCCAAATCGCCGTTGGCGGTCCTGGCTGCCGCTCTCGCACTGGTTCGCGCCATCAAGTAGAGAGTCATGTAATATCTGCTCCTGTACGACACGTCTGATCTCGTCTTCTCTTCGACGTTTCTTTTTCTCCTTGTGCTCTTTGATGTGCTTGGTGATTTCGGCGCCGCCATGGAACGCTGAGACGATCGCCGCGACCTGCCCACAGTCAGTACTCGAGGAGCAGAGCTATGGAAATGCGACTGACACAGCTGATAACTTCTACGACTGGCATTGGATCGAGACCGCGCTACCTGCATTGACACGGGAATATTCAAGGTCGCTGATGTGAAGGAAGATACAACATGAGGATCGTTCCTAAGAGATTGAAGATTAACAATGACAGCCTTACGTTTGAGCAGCGCCCCTCACCAGGCTGTCATACTGTACTACTTTGGCCAGTTCGGATGTCAGCCGCATGTTGAAGACGGCATGGCTTGAGGCGCACTGCTGCTGCAGGTCTGCGCTGCGGTCTACAGTCAGCCCGTAAGAAGGCAGCGGCCGACAGGGCTACTGGGCAAAGTGTTTACCATGGAGGACATCTTTGTCTAGACACGATCTACGCACCACCTATTCTCATCGTTCGCGAACGCCCCTTGGAATAGGCTCAAGTTGTAGAAAAAGGAGGCCCACCATGTCGCAACTGCCGATTGCGGCTTCCCGACACCAGTCACGTGCGATCGGCAATCTGGCCCGCTTCAGCCAGCCCGCCGTGCCCGCCGTGCCCGCCTCGCCCGCTCTGCTTCTCTGATCGGGAAGCGTCTCCACCAACAACCGCCTCTGCCCCTCCAAAGCTCCCCAACTGACGACACCGGCATCGTCACATCGAGCTCTGGTTCATCCATGAGGCGGCTTTCGGCATTTGCTCCCCTCCAGAATGATGTGTCTTCATCGAATGTTACCCAATGGTTGAATCGACGGCTAAAGAGCACGAGGCTCGTGGGTCCATCGCGCCTTAAAGCTTGACCTTCCCTTTCTACGATGAGCTTCCTTATATGGCTTGGTTTGTTAAGCAGTTCTCAAGGTCCTCACCTGTCATTCCCACTCACCTTTCTCCCTTAACACAGCCTTCTCTGCGCCTTCCCTTCTACTGCACATCGAGACCCTACTCATCCACCATCATGTCCAAGTTCACTCTCAGATGGGGTATTCTGGCCACCGGCGGGATTGCTGAGGCCTTCGCTCGTGACCTTTGGCCAAACCCGGAGTGTCGCGGGGTCAAGGACATTGAGCACACAGTGGTTGCCGCCGCCTCTTCATCGTCCGCTGATCGCGCCAGCGCCTTCCTTAAGGAGGTTCGAGCGGCAGATTCAGCAAAGGCCTACGGCTCGTACAAGGAGCTGGTTGCGGATCCAAATGTAGACATCATCTACGTCGCAACGCCTCATAGTCATCATTATCAGAATGTCATGCTGTGCCTGGAGGCCGGCAAGAACGTGCTGTGCGAGAAGGCATTCACGACAAATGCCAAGCAGACAGAGCTGCTGATCAAGAAGGCGAAGGAGAAGAACCTCTTCTTGATGGAGGCTGTAAGTCAGACGCTACTTGTTTCAAACGGCCCATACTGATTAGAGACCAGGTTTGGACCCGCTACTTCCCACTGTCGATATACGTGCGTGACACGATCAAATCTGGCAAGATTGGCCCAGTCAGCAGGACCTACGCCGACCTTTCGATGTCCATGTCACCCGAGACTACGTTCGACAACAAGCACCGCATGGTGAACCCCGACTTGGCCGGAGGTGCTCTGCTTGACCTCGGTATCTATGCTTTGACATGGGTCTTCCAGACACTCTACACTACTCAAAACAACCCGAAGGCGCCGACTGTGATGAGTGCCATGCGCAAGTACTCTACGGGTGTTGACGAGCAGACTAGCATGCTCCTCAGCTTTCCGCCAACCGATGCAAGAGGCGAAGCACACGGTATTGCGACAACCGGTATGCGCACCGCAGCAGACCCAGAAGGCAATGGCCAAGCTGGTCCATCTATTCGCGTTCAGGGCGAGAAGGGCGAGATTCAGGTCTTCCACCCTGCTTACCGTCCCACACGCACAAAGCTTATCCTTACCGACGGCACCGTTGAGGAGAAGAATTGGCCTCAGCCCGGCCCTGGAAAGAATTCGGGCTGGAAGAACGGCTTTGGCGGAAGTTTCCAGCCTGATGGCGAGGGCCATGGCATGTTCTGGGAGGCCGATGAGTGTGCTCATGCGCTCAAGGAAGGTAGGAAGGAGGGCAAATATGAAAGCCTAGACGAGAGTTTGGTCATCATGAAAGTCATGGATGAGGTGAGGAGGCAGAATGGGATGACCTATCCTCAAAAGATTGAAACGACGGATTACCCGGTTGAGCTGTAGAAATACATAAAAATGTACATGAATCGAGTCACGTGAGCTTAAGTAGACTCGCTCGAACATCCGGGGTTCCTGCGCCAACGGGCCAATAGTTCCAGAAAGCACACTTTCAATGCAAGGGCATGGATGGCGATCAAGGTTCGTATGTTGAGTTGTGACTCACGACGTAGGATTCGCTAAGAATCGATTAGAGAGACGCTAAGGAACGAAACTCAACGGATTTAATGAGCAATACGTGGCACACACCCATAGCGAAGATAAACACATAGCTATAAATGCGGCCGCATGCCTAGATAGCCATAGGAAGCCAAGAAACACTCATCACTGCATATATCAGAACAAACATGGCCCACCCATTCAAATCAGAACGCCTCCTCTACCGCGCCGTCGAACCGGAAGACGAAGCCTTCTTCCACCAGATAGCTCAAGATGCCTTCGGCATGCAAAACGCCGAAGCGCGCATCAGCAAGCCCGTCAGCAAAGCCCAAACTAAAGAATTCATGAAGCAGCTCATGGAGGAGATGCTCCTCAGCGTCGTGATTTGCTTGCCCGCTACTGAGAAGGACGCGCCACCGACGCCTATTGGCCAACTGCACCTCATCGCCCTCCCGCCACACCATGTGCACATGCGACATACGGATATCGGTCTTGACATTCTTCCCGAGTACCAGCGGAAAGGTTATGGTAGTGAGGCGATCCGGTGGGTGCTACGATGGGCGTTTATGTCGGCGGGTATGCATCGCATCGGCCTTGCGGCTTTCGAATATAATCCCGGCGCCGTGAAGCTGTATGAGCGGTTGGGATTCACGCGGGAAGGGGTGATGCGGGAGGGGATCTGGCATGAGGGGAGGTTTTGGGATGAGATTCAGTTTGGCATGTTGGCGCGCGAGTGGAGGGAGATGCATGCAAAGGGAGATGTGGCTGTGAGGTAGGGAAATGGAATACATTGTTTTGTTAACAGGTCGTAAGAATCGTCAGTAAAGCCATCTAAAAAGGCGCTCGAAAACATGGTGTCCTCCACTAAGAAAAAAGTGTCAAAAAACGCCTGCCTGCTCCGTCCGCTGTCAAATAATAAAATGTCATGGTTGCTCTGCTCCAGCTGCTCTTGTCATATCCCCTCGCCGGTCAAATCTACTTGTAACGCCGTAAAATGCTCATGAAATGAAATGGTTCATGTGACCCGGAACACGCATGCGACACTTCTCGCAGTCCGCTCGATAGCCAATGCTTATGCCCTTTCGGCTAGGGCCTCCAAAAGCACTCTCCATCCCTCCGCCTGTGCGAGCAGGCGAGGCACTGCCGTTGCTGGTCGCTCCGCTTCGTTGCCTTTGCTTGCGTACTATTACCTGAGCTGGACCGCCGCCACTGTCCGTGTGCTCTCCGATACCATTGGGGGCCGCATCAAGCGGAGTGTTACGAGCTGGATCTACCGTGATGGTTGGGACCCCAGGCTGCTCGACATCCATATCGTCCATACTAAGCATCGATAGTTGCGAGCCGGCCGCTTCTGCCGCAGAAGGTGGTGTCGGTACCTCATCTTCGTCAATAGGTGAAGGTACCTCTAGACGATCAGAGCTGTTTTCCTGGGGATGGCGCTGTCGGATGTGGTGCTTGATCCCGGTTGTTTGTAGCTGACCTGGCCGTAAATCCGGGCGATGGAAAGGCGTAGGAACTCTATTCCTACCTTGCAGGCGATCCCGCCAGGGACTGGTGCTTGCTGGTGTAATTTTCGGAAGAGGTCGCTGTTCTTCAGGGGACTGGGAGTAGCTTGCCATATCATCCATTTCCATTTCGTCGCCTGAAGATGCAATGTCCTGTGGGCTCCCGGGTTCAGATAGCATCGAGGATTGATCGTCACTATCATACTTTGGTTGCTGAGATGAGGCTGAAGGTGTACTGATGACAGAATCCTGTTGCCAGGAATGCGAGCCTTGGTCTACCGTCTGTCTGGCTTTCTTTCCGATATATCCTGCAGTCTCTATGTCATCCGCCTCGACCTCTCGCCGGCGTTTTGAGCCAGCTGCCGGAGAGGCGAATGTCTGGTCCATGTTGCAGGCCTTTGATCAATCCAGCCTGGAATTGGAAGAGACGTCCTGCTCTGCTTGTAGTTGTTTCTAGAGACCGGCCAGCTCAGCTGTGCCACGCCAGCTAGCCGGTGAGCACCATCACAGATGTCGGTGAATCCATTTGCATTCACGATACGTCCTGCAGAAGTCTAGAGAGGCGTTGCAATTGCCTGAAGTGGTGTGGGGCATGTGAGAGCCACGGATAAGCCCCGCCGTAGGTCGTCATCTTCTTCTTCTTGCCTTAGGCTTCCATTTTTAGCTCCGCCCCGTCATGCGCAGCCGCCACTAATCTTTATGGACGCTGGTCTCATTACCAAGGCCTGTTGTCTCTCGACAATGCCAGCATTGTTTCAACGTATCACCTGCATTGGTCTCTACGAGCTCAACATGAACGAAGCTGTAAAGCGGGGTGTCGTTTGGTGATGATGTAGGTCCCACCAATGCTGCATCTAAGCTACGGCAGTCGCTCTCCCTACGGCACTATTGAATTGGACGTGGCTACGGCAGCGTCCAGAACTGGAATGGAGTTTCGAAGAAATCAGGAATGATCTTGGTCAGATGATGGATTTGATGAGGCATCAATGTCACGGTAATCGCGTACATCCATCGTGCATATAACTATGCCACACTTCAGTCACAATTACGTATAGAGCTTGCTCCACCTACAAGCCCTTGAAATACTCATAATGGAGTAGTCCCTGTTTTTCTACGACAAAAAGATGCTTGGTGTCAAGCAGCAGAACTTCTGAGCACAATGAGTCCAGCAAAGATCATTGACATTGGCGTAGCTCAGGTAAGAAGACTTCATGTCGCCCTCCGGAGCCTTTGCTGAGGCTCGGCGCAGAAGCTGGGCGATCGCCCTGAGCAGCAGGATAGGTACCATGTCATCCGTCCGGGTGATTTGCAACCAGAGCATATCGCTGTTTTTGGTGTTTACGACGGCCAGTACGTTCGCAGCCAAAAATAGGAGCGTACGCTCCTACTAACGATGACCAGTGGTGGATCTCTGGCCGTGAATCAAATCGAGCAGGAAATGTCTACGGTGCTTCAGAACCATCTTGAAAGCAACATGAGCTCTCACCAGTATCAGGATGCCCTCAAGAATGCCCTTAAGGACCAGGACGCTGCGCTACTGGCTACGGGCATGTCTCAACAGGGATCCACTGCCACCATTGCCCTGCTTGACACCGCAAGCGGTCTCCTCGTCACTGCAGATTTGGGCGACTCTCATATAATACTTGCCAATAGACAGCCGGATGAGCAACCCGTGTGGAATGTGTCACGTCTGTCCGTCTTACAAACCCCTTCGTCGACAATGGAACGGGCAAGGATCGAGGATGCTGGCGGTGAGATCAACTACACTTATGGAAGCGCGAGAGTTGGTGCGTCTCTAGCCAAACGGATGAGTGATCTATCAATTCATAACCCACTGACAACTTTTCAGGAGGTCTGGCGGTTTCTCGAGCCCTTGGCGACATGAGCTTCAAGCAGCCTGAAATAGGCGAGATTAGTCATAGTCTGCAGTCGATAGACGACTTAGAGGGTGAGACTGGCGTGCAGAAGAACAGTGTAGTCACGACCGATCTTGTCTCGAACGAAGCGCATACCACTGCTCGCCATCTTAAAGGGCGTAATGTTCTCCTGCTAGCCAGCGATGGCATAGGAGAATCGTCTGATGCCGAGGGCGCGGCACGAGACGCAGCGAAATGTTGGGAGCAAGGATCGTCTGCACATCAAATCGCTCAAGACTTGGGGCGACAGGCGATGAGGTTACCAGCACCTGATAACTGTACTATAGTTCTTGTGTTTATCGATGCTGATAGCGGTGAGTAATGAAGACTTTATGACTTCACTCCGCAAATGAGCCTCGTTCGTCAGACAAGAAAAGCCTGCAAAACTCGCAACAGTCCTCGACTGCGCGCATGCAAAGGGAACCAAGGATTCTTCATGTTGTCAAGAACTCGTTTGACATTCGAGGCAATGGCCGTTTGTGCGGGGTGAAATGCAGCTAGAACTAGGAAGTTGCATGGCTCCACAGATGGCAGAACTCAAGTGCCGTTGCCCTCTGATTTGTGCTTAATTTCATACTTGCAGCAACAACGGTAAATCTTCTCCATCCTAAACTCTAGGATTGGAGAGGCAGAATGGTTCGGCGCAGAAGAAGATTGTTTCCCACCGCCCGAACTCATTGGCCTGTAGACCATCATCTCCTTCCGGGATTTAATGATTGGAACGATTCTGACTGTTGTCCAACTGCCAGTCATTTCTACACGAAGAATCACTCTGAGAACCGAAGCTGAGACGCGGAGCGAATTCTTCCGGACAAGAAGCTTAAACAGGCATGTGGTTATTGACCTGCAGGAAGCCCTCTTTAGACAAAGTCAAGTGTGGAGGTCCCCACCGGAGGACTTGCAGCTCGCGTGCTCTACAGGGATTGATATAAATGGTACCTGGTCGACCCGTGAGACCAGGAAAATCACTATCGTCTGCAAACATGCCTTCTTTTAATGGTCGTGCCGCTTTGGCCCTTGCCTCCTTCGGAACTTTTGGTTCCACTGTCTTGTCTGCTCCGTCCGGAGACTGGAAAGGTCATGGTGGCTGGCACAGCCATGACGATCCGTTCTCGAATGCTTCATGGCCACTTCCTCGCAGAGTCTATGGCGAAAACGATACCGCCAATGTAGATTCTGCAACAGAAGGTTGGGGCGGGATCCAGTAAGGCGACATAGTTCTACCGGACTGATTAGAGGTGACTTCTGCTGACACACAGGTTTTCTCATTTCAGCCTCCATGATCCGAGCATCGTTCTCGGTCCAGATGGACACTACTATTCCTTCTCTACACATGGTCTGACTGTCATCTCTCGAGCTTCGAAGAAAGGTAGCATTGATGGCTACTGGGAAATCATTGGAAGTGTGCTCGATGCTGGATCCAGTGTAATCGACAACTCTGGAAGCACTGATCCATGGTAAGCTGCGACTGATGTTGCATTCTCAATCAGGCCTAACATTCTCTCAGGGCGCCTGACGTGCACAACGTTGGAGACACGTACTACGATTACTACTCCGTCTCACAATTTGGCAGTCAGATCTCAGCAATAGGACTTGCCACATCCAAAACCCTGATGCCGGGCAGCTGGACCGATCACGGAGAAGTTTTTAGCTCCGATCCCAATGCTACGTATCCATTGAATGTGACCAATGCCATTGATGCCAATCTCTTTATCGATCCGAAGACCAAAACGCCATATATCAACTACGGATCTTTCTGGTCGAACATTTACCAATTCGAGCTGACGGACGACCTGACAGACATTAAGCAGGATACTGCAGTCCAGCTCTCGCTCGATCCTGTGGCGCCTCAGCCGGAGGAGGGTGCCTACATGAACTACCACGACGGCTGGTATTACCTGTGGTATAGCCACGGAACCTGCTGCGGATACAATGCCAGCGCACTCCCTGCTCCTGGTGAGGAGTACTCCATCCGCGTTGGTAGATCTCGATCACCGCGTGGACCTTTCGTCGATAGGGAAGGTGTCAAGCTCACCGAGGGCGGCGGCTACGTCGTCTACGGGAGCCATGATTTTGTCTATGGACCTGGTGGACAGGGAGTCTTGTCTGACTACCACGGCCGGGATGTACTGTATGTTTCCTTCGCCTTTCTTTACCGTATTCAGCCGTCGCTAATGAATGCATTAGTTACTACCACTATGTCAATACCATTGTTGACCCTACCTATGCCGATAACTTGAAGCTGCTTGGGTGGAACTATATTGACTATATCCAGGGGTGGCCTGTGCTGTCCTATCATTAGAAGTATATGTGTTTAGCAGAGCCAATGAAAAATGCAATGATTTAGGGAAACACCAAAAAAAAAAAAAAAAAAAAAAAAAGGCTGTCGTGATGTTGGCTTTGTCGTTGTCCCTGTGAAGGCACACATGTGGGTCTGCAATGGGCATGCCACCAGCAACTTGGTCTCAAATACCCTACCTAGTGTCCGAGTTCAATTCGGTGTTGACCAAAGACGATACCGGCAAAATGTAAGCGGGAAGGATACAACCCGAAGGCGATTCAAACCGTCTTGAAGCCTCGCCTCACAAAAAATCAGATCTCATAACTCATATCGTCATGTACTCTCACACATCAACAACCTGCGGCGGATTCCGCAACCGACCGGTACTATTAAACATCAAACTCGCATTGACCATAATCGTAACCCCGTCCCCGCCACCTTCACCACCACCCCAAACCCGCTCCCAAACCACATCCGCCACCCCATAAACAACCACTCTCACCAAACCCACCCAGCTAAACGGATCCAACACCCCCCTAACCAACCCATCCGGCCGCCTCAGCGCAGCCTCTACTTCCCTCTCCCCCTCACCACCCCACCTGACCACCTCCCTCCCTCCCTTCGCCCAACCCAAAAAATCCCTCCGCCCCGCATGCACATGCCCGAAGACATGCACGAGCGGCTGCGTGCGTCGGACTTCTCTGAGCAGGAACTCGCAGCCCAGGCCCGCGGGGAGGTCGAGATGGTATTTAGGTGGCGTATGCGTGACGAGGATCTCGGTGTCCTCGGGGATCGTTTCGGACCAGGCGTCGCGGCCGCGAGGGTACTGGAAAGCGAATTCTGGGCCGCTGGCGCAGGCGGGGATTTGAGGCGCGCCGTAGAGGGTTAGGGTCCGGTGGTTGGAGTGGAAGGGGAGGGTGACGCTGGTGTGTTGGAGGTAGTGGAGGGATTTCCAGTCAAGTGGGACGTTGTGGTCTGCGGGTGCCAAGGTCTGGCGGCTCCGTGGGTCGAGGTAGGTGTCGTGGTTGCCGGCTATGATTACTTTGTATTGGAAGTCGAGGGTGTGGAGCCAGTCGATCTGGGATTGGATTTCGGCGGGAGTGCCAGTGTTGGTGAGGTCTCCGGCGTGGATGAGGAGGTCGCCGGGAGGGATGTGATCGGGTTGCAGGCAGTGGGTGTCTGATATGCAGACGATGCGGATTGGTGGCGAGCCGGGCGTTGGGGCTACGCGGAGGCTACTGAGGGCGAAGTCTACGATTCTTATGAGGGTTTTGACGGGTTGGGTGAGTATAGTGTGGAGCAGCGGCGGAGGGTCAAAAGGCGATTTTGGGGCGAGTAGGGAAGTCATTGTTGCAGAGTGAGCGACACATCAGATCCGTCGGCCACTATAATAAAAGTGCTAGGAGGTACCTAGGTAGGTATTATGTACCTCCTAGTATAAAGCGTAGGACAAAGCGGGCAGTTACCTAGGGATTTACCTGCTCACTTGCTTGGAGAACTGCATATCGCTGGAACCTCTTCGATTGACCTGACAACCAATCTGCTATGGAATTACAAGCGCTCTTGATGCGCAGGCAGAATTAAACGAGGAATCTCTCCGTTTCTTCTCAGTGTCTCCTTCGTAACATATATAGACCGACGCAATGCAGAAGTGCGAGTCGGCTTTCTCACTTTTAAATGCAGACCACCTATCAAGATGCATGTCGCCTTCAATGCTCAGCACAAGTTCAACAACAAGAAATGGCACGTATGCTTGACTTGATTTTGATACTATACAGACCGCTCCGGAGAAGCAGTACAATGCAATCGCCACGTCTACTTCTACCCAGCATGCGCACTGCAAGCCGATAAGGAAAGGAACTTGTGACTTCCTTGCCTGGCCACAGCATAAGACCTGCACTTGGCCGTAACAATCTTCCCTTTCATCTACTTCCACAGCTTGCTCAAACTCATCTCCTTGTCGTCGTGCTTCTGCAAGATCTTGGCCGTCGCAAGCTCAAAGTCCTCCTGCGTGACGTGCACTCGTCGCTCTCGCAGCGCGTACATACCCGCTTCCGTACACACACCCTTCAGCTCGGCCCCTGAGCAGCCCGTCATCCGCTCTGCAATCTTGGAGAGGTTGATGCCACGGGTCAGGTTCATGGATCGGGAGTGGATACGCAGGATGTCGGTACGGTGCTCGGTGGTCGGCGGCGGGAACTCGATCTTACGGTCGATACGGCCGGGACGGAGGAGGGCCGGGTCGAGGATGTCGAGACGGTTGGTCGCCATGACGACCTTGATGTTCTTGGTAGGCTCGAACCCATCCAGCTGGTTCAGCAGCTCAAGCATGGTGCGCTGGACCTCGGAGTCACCGCCTGAGGAGCCTTCGACACGCGAGGAGCCGATGGAGTCGATCTCGTCCATGAAGATGATGCTAGGAGCGTGCTCACGCGCCATGACGAACAGCTCGCGCACCATGCGGGAGCCCTCGCCGATGTACTTCTGTACCAGCTCGGAACCGGAGACACGGATGAACTTGCAGTCTGTGTGATGTGCCACTGCTCTCGCCAGGAGCGTCTTGCCTGTGCCTGGAGGTCCGTACAGCAGGACACCTTTCGGTTGCGCAATACCTAGCGATTCGAAGAGCTCCGGGTGTTTCAGACCAAGCTCGATGACCTCCTTGATCTGCTTGATTTGCTCATCCAATCCTCCGATCATGTCGTATGTGCTATCGGGCACCTTCTCCACCATCATCAGGGAGACAAGCGGATCGACGGAGGATGGCAGGAGGGAGTTGAGCTTGTAGGTGTCGGAAAGAAGGGTAACTCGTTTGCCGGCGGTGAGTTTGGAGATGTCGATGCCATCAGCGATGTCGACCACTAGTGGTTGGTGTCAGCGATCTACCATGTCATGCTCTTGATGATCGAGACGACCCGACCTACCATATTTGCCCTCTGGATGCACCTTGACCAACACCTTCTTGGTACCCATGACTTTGACCACCTCTCCTACGTAGCTTCCCGGCTGCTGGAGCAGCCCCAGCTCTTCCCGTAGTAACCGTACCCGGCTGTTGTACTCATTTCGCTGTGCTTCCAGTCGTCGTAGTACTGCCTGGCCCTGCAAAATCTCCATCTTCATGCCCTCGATCTTGTTGTGGAAGAAGGTATCGAGCGCCATGATGGGCGGTGATTAATGGCCCTAGGCCTGGCTGGGGCGGAAGGGAGTGAGCACAGGCTATGCGCGCGGTGTCGATGTATCAGATGTGAGATGATGTTGAAGAGCTTGCCGGACCTGTGGGAGATGTTGGAGCTGTGATGGTGGAAAGGCGCCGACAGTGGTTGGAGTGATGGCGAAGCGGCTTTGGAGAGGCAACACCTGACGCGATGAACGATAGCTGCGCTCGGAGTTCGGGTCGCGGGAGTGAAGCAACCCTGACACCAACCAGGCTCGGCCCAATCAATATTTCATTATGTCTATTGATTGAGACCACCGTGGGCAGTGAGGCAGCTTGAGGCAGCCGGAAGTTGCCGGCATTGATGGCTTTCCGGCGCGGGCGGGAAGCTCTGAAATATTGCCAGACAGAATAGCTGCCGATTTAGGTAAGGTCAATCAAGTGGAGCGAGAGCTGTCAGCTGAATCAAGGCAGCAACCTAACACGGTCAGTTGCGGTGCTAAAGGCGTAAGGTAGGGCTTGCGACTGCACGCTTGCGTAGCCCATTCGCTTCCGACTTGCCCACCTCTGCCCAGTGCGGTTACTTTTCCTTTGCAACCAAACGCGCTATCCGCCTCTTCCGAGTCGTTCAATCTCTTCATATTAATCTCGTCGTCCGCGCAGGCAGAACGACGCCCCCAAGACGCGTCGGCCTTTTGGCGAGAGCAAGCAGATAGTGGCGAGCAGCCGAAGCCGGGAAACATAGCGCTGATCCAAAACGCAACACACCTACCTACCTCTACCTTCCTACTCACTTGACCTATCCCTCTTGCGACCGTCCCTTCCCGAAGCAGATGATCCCACCGTGACACGTGCGCCTCTGTGACCCAGATTTGCCAACTTCCTTTACGCCCAACATCACCTGTCCGCTCCACTCTCTGCTATATACATGCTACACACGCGGATCCAGCTTCTCATGAACGCCACCCTCCTCTAGTATACCTAATCCACCGTCGACATGGGCGACAACAATGATGGTTCACAGGACCGTGGCGTCGTCGCACAAGATCATGCAGCGCCAGAGACTCCCACGTCAGGGACTAGACGGACGTCTGCCGCCTCAGCCGGCGCGAGCGAAGGCAACATGCAGGCCAGCCAGACGAGCCTGCTGAGCGAAGGTGCAGGACAGCGGAGACAGCGGCCGAGACTGCTGGAGTATGGTACAGCTGCACGCGTACCCACGGCGCATAAACGAAGGAGAATGGACGTAGCTAAGAATGACGCAGGTTCAGTGGCAGGAGCCGCGCCCACTCCAGCCCGCACGCAATCGAGCGCGCCCACTCATACGCCGCAGACACCTCGGAGACCAGGCGCCAAGAGACTTCCCTCTTCAGCTGCTCCACGCAAGGGACAGGAGTTCTCTGCTGACGATGACCCAGACGAAGTGGAAGATGACCTGGAGCTCGTCCGGAGTCGCACAAGGCAGCAAAAGCAACAAGAGCGCGAACGCCAGCTGAAACGACGAGAAAGCACAATTCGAAGGCGTCCAGTAGCAGCACAAACGCCGCAATTGAAGACGGTTGAAAGTGACGAGCGGGAGGAAGAAGCCCAGACGACTGGCAACGACGCTGCGTCCGCTGCAACTCCAGCTCAGGCCGATGGTACAGGCGACCCGAGCTCAGAAGATACGTTGCAAGGCGAAGAAGAAGAGGAGGAACATCAAGACGATGACCCGTCTACCCCAGAAGACGACGATGACGACGATCCCGATTTGAGTGATGCTGAGAGTTTTACGCTTAAAGACAGGCAAGAGGCCATCAACGAAACCCATCCTTTTGGTATCAGGATCTGGAAGCCTGCACTGTACAAGAAACATCGCTCTGTGCAACGTAATGCCGAAGGTGACATTCACAGTGCCCCCGGCGGGAATGTTAGTAGGTGGCTTTTCGTTTTCAACTGCCTCTGGACTCTCATCTTCGGCTGGTGGCTAGCTATCATTGCCTCCATCGGTGGACTACTGAACTTGGCTCTCTCCTTGTTCTTTCACCTTCCCGGGTGTTACGAGTATGGTCGCATACTTCTGAATCTGGCGCAATACCTCTTTTATCCATTCGGGAAGTATGTCAAGCTGGAACGTGACGAGGCGTACCTGGACGAAGACGAAGGAGAGGGACGCAGTATTGGCGAGTATGAGCGATGGCAAACTGGCGAGCTGGAGGAGGGTAGACTGTTTTTCGGCCCGACCGACATCAACAGGAGCCTCATCGGCCGCCGACGCGACGAGGTTGAGGACTTTGATCCAGCACCGGATGAAACAGACAGTCTACTTGGCAGAAGAGACAGACAGAACAGCGCTGCCCAGCGAGCGCGCACGAAGACCAAGAAACGACTGTTTGGGCGTGGCAAATGGGATGTGGGCCGAGTGATCTTCTTTGCCTCGTTCTACTTCCTCATCACGCCCGTGCTCTTCCTTGTGAGCGGCATATGCTGGTTCTTGGTCTTCACTATCCCGATGGGCAAGACGATGTTGCTGCTGTTCTACCATCTCAGACGCCACCCTCTGGCTCTGGGCTTCCACACTGACAGTCACTACACTCGCATCCCGTCCTCAGACCATGGCGTAGCGGGCCACTCTATCCTGCTCTGCACCTATCGCGCCGTGGGACTCAAATACTGGAAGTACACCATTGACGGGACGAACATTTTCCTCATCAACTTGCTTGGTCTTGTCGCCTTCGCGATTCTTGACTACTTCGTCCTCTACGAATATCTTGGCGTCCGGACGTGGGTGACGAACCTGGGCTTCATCTTTGTCCTTTCACTGGCTTCGGTCATCCCACTGGCATATTTCATTGGACAGGCTGTCGCGTCCATTTCAGCCCAGTCTTCCATGGGAGTTGGTGCGACCATCAACGCTTTCTTCTCAACCGTTGTGGAAGTCTTCCTCTACTGCGTTGCTTTGAAGGAAGGTAAGGCACAACTGGTAGAAGGAAGCATCATCGGGTCCATCTTTGCCGGTATTCTCTTTCTCCCGGGGTTGTCGATGTGCTTCGGTGCATTGAAGAGAAAGACCCAGCGGTTCAATGTGAAGAGCGCAGGCGTGACAAGCACAATGCTACTCTTTGCCGTCATCGGAGCCTTTGGACCGACGCTCTTCTATCAGATCTACGGCTCGCACGAGTTGAATTGTCATCAATGCGTAAACGAGCATAACCATGCCCATATGAGGGACTGTCGAAGATGCTACTTTGCACAGGTTCCGGCTGTGCACGATCGCTTCTTCCGTGAGGCCGTACTTCCCTATTGCTGGTTCGCCGCTGTCTGCCTCTTTCTGAGCTACATTGTGGGACTGCTGTTCACCCTGCGTACCCACGCTGCTGTGATTTGGAATAATGAGCTTGACGAGAAGAAAGAAGCGAAGAAGGAAGAGCAAGCCAAGAAGCTTGGTGAGATCCATTCGAGCACTATCCCGGGGACAGGGGGCTTGGTGCAAGACTCCGGTTCTGCACCGAGACCGAATGCGCTTACTAGGGGAGATACGGCAACAACAATGGGTAGCTTGGCGAAAGACAATGTGCGCGACAGCCAGATGTATAAGCGGATTCTGAATCAGAGTCTACGGCAGTCTGGTGTTAACTTACAAGCGACGCCAGCAGGCAAAAAGGATCAGATCGCCACTGATAATGGTCAGCCGCCTTTCATGGTGCCTCCCAGGTCTGCAGACGGCGACGCAAGTAATCCGGGCACCGTGAGGATACACGGTCTCAGCCTAGAGGACAATCGTGTCCTCGTGCAACAAGTAGCTGAGATGGCAGCTACTGCCGCCGCCGTTGCTGCGAGAGATGCTACCCGTGCTCCGAAGAAGAGCGCCATTATGGCCAGCACACCATCAAACGGGAGCAAGCACCCGCACATTGCCAAGACGAAAGGTTCTAAAGAGAACATCCACCGCGCAACCAATATCGAGCCCAATAGTCTCGGCGACTACTTCGAACCGACGAATGAAGGCAATGGCTCTTCGGCTCAGGCACAAGGCGGAGCGGATAAGCACGAAGAACAGGAATCAGGCGGCCACGATGCGCCAAACTGGTCCCGCACCAAGTCAGCCGTCATCCTCCTCTCGGCCACGATTGCCTACGCCGTCATGGCCGAGATCCTCGTCGACACGGTCGACGCCGTGCTAGCCAATGTGGACGTAGACGAGAAGTTCCTCGGCATCTCGCTCTTCGCGCTCGTTCCTAACGCCACCGAATTCCTCAACGCCATCAGCTTCGCCATGAACGGCAACGTCGCGCTGTCCATGGAGATCGGCAGCTCTTACGCCTTGCAGGTCATGCTGCTTCAGATCCCCGCCCTCGTCCTCTTCAGCGCCGTCTACGGCCAATTCATCGACCCCAACGATGTCGTCGATCATACGTTCAGCCTTATCTTCCCGCAGTGGGATATGGTCACTATCATCCTTAGCGTCTTCCTCATGGGTTGGGTAGTTGGCGAAGGGAAGAGCAATTACTTCAAGGGCTCTACCCTCATTTTCACTTTCCTAGTGGTCGTCGTGGGGTTCTGGTTTAGTGGGTATGGTGATATGGTAAGTTTTTCTCAACAAACCCCTAAACTTAGCGTGAGCAATTCATGTCCTAACAATTTCTCTGTGTGTAGCAAACAAGAGGAATCGATCCTTCCGATACACTGGCTCTCGGCTCGAACGTGTATGCCGAAACTTTCCGTACGGTGGGCAGGAGTCGGAGTGGGCGGGCTTATTGAGATGATCTCTGTGGGGGTTTGATACATTTTCACTTGATGCCGTAGCTTGACGCTGGGCGTCGAGAGAGCTATACGAGACGTTGCTACTGGGTCGATGCGTTTGAGCATGGCGTTGATATAGTGGCGTTTTAATCAGGTCATTTTCCTGGTACAGCTTTGCCCTTCTCATGCAGTGTTGCAGTGGGTACACATTTCGAATCCGTCTTCATTGAAAGTCGAAAAGAAAGAGGAAGTTTGCGGACGCATCCCCCCCAAAGAACAAATGAGCGAGGGAAGAAAACAAGGAAGGGAAGAACAATAACGACTTCCAGTGAACCTTCAGGCGCCAGCACCTAAATGGACCGACTTCCCCATCACGCAAACCTCCTCGACCTCTCCCGTCCGAATCCGCACCTCTGCCTCCCTCGCCCAAACCTCATACCCCCGCGTGCTATACTTCCCAATCAGCCTATCCTCGATCTTCGTATCATCTCTCTCCCCCTCCCACGCCTCCCGATGCGCAATCGGCATCCCAGGGACCAGCACCACCGTCCCCGCGAACGCGAACCACTCCGGCAGCGCCGCGAGCCCGGCTTCGAACCCCTGCATTGCGGCTCTGAAAGCCCCCGTTCCGCGGACGGTCTCGTCGAGGAATACCATCTCGATGTAGAGGAGGCTGTTCGCCGTTAGCTGTGCTTCGTGCGCGAGTAATTCCCGCCGCAGGACGCCTTGCTTGTCGTAGATGGCCTGAAGGCATTTGGCGAGTTCTCTTTGGGATTGGGGTTGTCGGGGGATGGGGAGGGTGAGGATGTCTTTCCAGCTTTGCTTTGCTTCGGGGTGGGTGGATGTCGGTTTGTCGACGCGCCAGGAGAGGATGTAGCCGACTTCTTGTTCTTGTTCTTCTTGGACTTCTGAGGGGTCGGCAGAGGGGACGAGGAAGAAAGTGGCGTTGTAGCCGAGTCGGTGCTGGGATGTTGGATCAGTTTCGATTCTGAGTTTGGTCTTTAGGTAGCCTGCTTTGTCTTTGAGTGGGGTTTCGTCTATACTTTCGTAGTGTGCGATGTTATTTACTGGCAAGATTTCCGGGTCGGTTTGTGTTGCTTGGTTTATAGCGATTGGTGCTTCTCGATCTTGCTGCTCGACAGCTTGGTGAGTCTCCTGCGTCGCACTTACTGCTGGGAAGCTACCTCTTGCAATATGGCCACGGGTTGCGTTCTCACCCCCACTTGTCGGCTCTGGTTGGGTCTGCTCTTGCTGTTCCGCCGGCGGACTCCCATGACCTGGGTGAACTATAGGTTCAGGTTCAGGTTCCGGTTCCGGTTCCGGTTCAGGTTCAGGTTCAGGTTCAGGTTCCGGTTCAGGTTCAGGCTCAGGCTCCGGTTCAGGCGCAGGCTCAGGCTCAGTTTCAGGCGCAGGATCCGCTGGAGGTGCTTGTGGAGCTTGTTCATCTTCTTGTACCTGTGCCCTACCCTGCGCCCGGCCTGTCCTGGCTCTTTTGCGAGGGGGCGGGAGGCCTGTATACTCTGGGGCTAGCCCCTCTCCACGACGAGACCGACGATTCATTGAAAGAGGATTTTACGATCGAAACGGGGTACAATTAGATGCCAGATGCTTACCTTCGAGACTCGTGTTGCTTTTCCTATCCTGCTATAAGGCTTGAGACGCTGAAAGGGCCATATCAAGCAATGATTGTGGTGTTCACAAAGAGACTTTGTGAGTTGCTTTGTTGCGAGATTGGATAATCTACTCTTGTCTGTCGAACAAGGCACATTTGACAGGGCAAGATGAACGCATTGTCAGTCACGAATTTGAGATCCAGTCTCCAGTCCTTGTTGCTGATGGGAGAAGGGAATACAACAGGCGAGAGCAAAGCCACCGGAATAGCCAGATGTGACATTGAAATTATTGGGAGCAGTATGCTGTCAAATGGTTGAATTTAAGAGTATCTCGCATCTTGTTCCTTGTTGTATAGCGACCCGCTTGGGGTCAAAGAAGCTCCCCTACGTTAAAAGTTCGCCTTCAGAGTCTCGACACCGATCAGCTAAGTCGTGAAAAGAATAGACCAAACTGTCAAATGAGTTCGTGAAAATAATCGTCCCTCATTTCCCAATTTCCTCCCAAACCAAAAAAGAAAGAAGGAAGAAGTCACAATCAAATCTCATGATTGCCCACCACTCGGCAACCGCCTCGCGGCATTCCTCGAGTCCACATCCAACCCCTTCTCAACCCCCATAATAGCATTATCCAGCGCGGCCGCTTTCCGATCGAACGCCATCACCATCGGCTGCAGCTCCCACTGCAAGGTATCGCTCAGGCGGCTCTGCAGACGCGAGAGGCGCTCGGCGTAGAATTCCAGCTCGCGCAGGAGGCGGATGCGGCCAAAGGCGTGGCCGGGGTCCTGGGCCGCGACGTCGTAGCGCCAGGGGAGGCGGTCCAGGCTGTCCCCGCGCACGACGAGCCAGCGCCGCAGGTTGTTGAGGTTCTCGCGCGTGCAGTTGTGCGTGTGCAGCTGGATCGTGATGTGCGGGTTCTCGCGCAGGGCTTTGAGTTCCTGCGAGTACAGGCCGAGGACCACGCGCATGAGGTTCGAGAAGTCGAAGTCCTTGATCTCTGCTACGACGGGGGTCGTGGAGAATAAGACGGGGAGGTATTCTTTTCGGCATTGTTTGGATGCTGCGAGGAGGCCGACGATTGGTGGCCGGTCCTTTAGTCGTTTCTTGTCGCCGGATAAGGTCAGGACTGTGTTGGTGGCGAGGATTTCGTAGATGGCATTGCGCAGTTCGGGCGGAAGGTCAAAGAACGTGAGCTTGTTTGCATCCGTGGCAGATGGATATGATGAGTGTGTGGCGGTCCTGTCGTGCCTTGATCCGGGTGCGACCTCGGGGATGGAGTCTTTGCTTGACCTTCGAAGCTTGCGCAGCATGACTTCCTATTCAACGCAAGCTCAGAAACCTCGCCAAGTCGATTCCGATGTTCGTTTAATGGCAAGGAACTCTTGGGGGCTCGTGGCGGACAGGCGAAGGATGGATGTATCGTAGATCGCTGCCGTCATATATCACGCAAACGCCACAGCGCCGGAAGCGGGGACGGACGGGCCCTGTCTCACAACCACTATCTGGACATTGAGACACGACAGGAAGTACGCGGCATGCATGATGAATTTCTCAAATGCCTCATGAAATTGATCGCAAAGGGCTAGGCTCGAAATGTGAAATGACAGCCTAACGATTGGCTTGAAAGGATGAATGTATGTCTGTCGAATGAGCCTCCCTCGGCTAAGCAGAACGCATGTTGAGAAGCAAAGAAGGGTGAATTGAACTGTCTAAAATATCGACAATGCTCTGAAATCAAGAAGTCACGCTATGCAGCACACAGTAAAAGAAAGTCATGCAGTGCAATCTCGATGCTCCCTCTATGCCTTCCGTGTTCCGTGCCCATTGGCCCTGAAAACTCCCTGAATCAAAGTCCTACTCCCACCGGATTTTCGTAGCCGGTAAGACGAAGGCCCACCGAAAACGCTTCGTCATAAAACCGTCCCAAAAAATAAAATTATGTGCGCGTCTTGGGAGAATGTTCCTTAACCGAACCTTGCTCAGTGAGCCACTCCATCACGCTCTCGTAGCAGAGCACGTACTGCCGTAGACTCTGCACCATACTAAGGCGCTGATGTCTAAAATCCTCGACCGTCTTTTCCACCAGATCGATATCATCGCTCTTCACCCACGCATCTTCAACTCCTTGGTTCTCGTACGCGTCGTGATGGTACTGCGAGGCGAAGAAGCCGCCATCGCTCTGGTGTCGGGCTAGCGGATCTCCGGAGCCATTGTTCTTGGAATCGTGCTTCGCATGCTGACCAGGTGATCGGCCGTGAGACTTCTCGTCTACATCCATCGGCGTAGGCTGCCTTCCTTGTGCGCTTTGCTGTTTGGAAAGACGCTGTCTCTTGAGCATGTCAATGACCGAGTCCACGGTACAGAATGTGCCGGTTCGGCCGCAGCCGGCTGAACAATGCACCACCATCGGTCTTTCGCCCTCTGCCGCTGGCTCTTGACTAGTGTGTGACTTTTCCGTGGCTCTGACGACGGCGTCGGTCTGTTCTACGAGCCCAAGGAGATGTGCTGGGTGTGCTGGGGCACCAAAATCCGGCCAAGAGGAATACTGCAGCTGCGTAATTTCCCGCATAGGTTCAAAAGGTGACCTTTCATCCCTCAGCAAGAACTTTCTGACAATTACGTAGGGCTGGTCGGCTGCGCTCGCCGCGGTTGCTTCTTTCGGGTCGATAGTGGCCAATGGTACTTGCGGGTGCGCTGAACTGGTAGAGGTACGCTTGATGGCCTGTGGTCGTCTCTGCTGCGATCGGTGGATTCTAGCCGGCTCCAGACTCGCGCGTTTCTCAGACAGGAAATCCAGATGTAAAGGTCCGTAGCGTTTCTCGCCCCAATAATTGTGCGCCTTGACTTGGGCGCCTTCCTTCTCCGCAGTAAGCATGACGATGACACGCACATCCTGTTGCCAGACCACGTTCCAGAAATCCTAGTATCGGTTAGTACGTGCTTGACAAGGGTATCATCAGATTGCACACTTACGTTGAAAGTTGCAGGTATCGGGGCTTGGGTCGAGATGTATCGCTTATTGCTCCAGGAAGCCTTCACGAAGTTGGCATTAAAGTAATCGCAGCCATCCTTTCGCACTCCCTGCAGCTTCACACGCGAATGCTCAAAAGGCCAGATGTTGTTATATCTGTTCTTGGTTCCCTTCTCGATCCCTGCAATCTGCACGCCTCCCTTGTTCTGATTCGACTGCTGCGACTGTGGCGTAGAGACACCGTACGACACCTTTCCTGACAGCGCATCCTCCATACGGGACTTTTCACGTCGTTCAATGGCTTCGAATTTAGTAGATACTTTCTTGCCCTGATCCTTGTCCTCTGCAGCCCGACGCAACCAGCTTGGATACTCCTCTTCTTGCTGCTTGCTGGCATTCGGATGCATAAGCGGTATTTGCCCGACGCCACCGATGAGATCCATGTTCTGTCGAATATTGCCAAAGAAAGGATTTGCGGGTTTGTCACTAGACGGCATAGGACAGCCGCCGATGACTGGCGCAACGCCTGGACCCTCCGAGCCGCCTTCTGCTTGTGGAGAACCAGACATTTGGGAGTCCACGCCAGCTTCGACGTATCTTGAAAAGTTCTTGTTGAACTCTAAGAAACCACCCTGAATGATCAGACACGATCCGTCATATCCTTCACTTTGAAACTTTTTGATGGTATTGACGCAAATCTGTGCATCCTTTATGTAATGCGAAGAGGCGTCATATACAATGATGTAGCTGCTCTTTCGCCAGTTCTCAAACCTGCTCCGTTGCTCTTCGTTGCTGAAGGTTTCGGCAAGCTTCTGCACGTTGAAGGATGGTCTTTTCAATAACGTCGTCGGTATGCAGAGGTTCAACGCACCAGTGACGTGAGACTTTGCATACTGCGTGGAAACCCGCAAATCCAATATCAAAATCTCCTCGCCCTTGGACTGGAGTAAGCTGACGACGTGTTGCGGTGTTACCATCTGATCTGACTCATCTGAGTTCTGAGCCTTTGATGGTGATGGAATCGCGGATGACACAGTCTGGGCTTTCTGTTTGGTAGTGGTGCCAGCCATTGGTCCATTGATGTTATCGAGCGGCAGATGAAAGCGTGGCTGATTGTAACTGCTGGACCTCTCGTGACGCATTTCAGGACGCTCCCTATGCTCTCCATTGGCAAATGTGGCGGGCGAACCTTTCCTGACCGGTTCCAGCTCCGCTACTGACCCAGGGGATAGAACTCGTTTAGGCGATCGGGACAGTTCAGCCATGGATGGATCGAGAGAAGAGCTAGACGAACCTCTGGATGTTGGGTGTGGCGGTGGCATATCCTTTGGCTTGGGCTCATTCTTTGGTGTCGGTTCTGGTGGAGATGTCCTGCTGACGGTCCTGCCTTGTGTTTGTCTACCCGGCGGAGGGGCATTCATGGTAAAATTCCCACCCAGCCCTCCAAGGCTGAAAGTCTTGCCGGACTCGGACTGTCTTCTGAACGCGTCATAATCGGGGTTCTGCTCGGCTGGCACAACACTCGGGGATGCAGCAGCCGTAGATCGGACGGTGGAGGAAGGTGGGCTCCAGTTGCCTCGGGCGTGGCGGGGTGAATCGTTGTTGCTCTCAGCACCAGCCTGGAAGCCGAAGTAATTGGGGCTCGGTGTCTTCGGATGCGAGTGCTGCTTCTCATGTGGTGTCGGGAGGTGGTCAGGTCTCGGGGAGGAGGAGGAGAAGTAGGAGGCCATGGCCGGGGCGGAAGGTCTGGTGGTCGCGGTGGGCGAAAGCGGGTGTTGTCGGGAGCGAGTCTCGGTCATGATTGATGATAGATGTGTCGATTAGGGATGCGGTAGCGCGGTTGGACGTAGATTGACAGGCGGACGCCACCCGGACTGTCAGTGCCAGAAGGGCATAGTGCAATAGTCGAGGGCCCAGTGTTTTTTATTCGGTGATGCGCTCCAAGCAACGGGTGTCGCGTGAGTTGAGTGAGGCTGGCAGTGCGCCGGCAGAAAGAGTGGGAGAGAAGAAGGGTCTTCGGGACAGTTGGGACCCTGAAAGAGCAGTGCTGTGCAGCGTGACAACGTGAGTGCTGATCCGGGCCTGAGCCTGAGGGCCCTGAACTGCTGGAGGCGAATGGGACGGAGCTTCTCCTTCCAGCGATGACGTCGGAAGGGTCAGGAACACCCGCGTGCGTGCGACTTCCCAGCCGTGAGGTAAGCTTCTAAACAAAGCCCGGAATGGTCAGCTGCTGTCATCCAACCCTCCGTCCCACGCTCAATTGTTTCCAGCTTTCCACCGCCTCCTTCGCCGGATTGTATAGGTTATTTGCCAATCGAGTGAGGTACGAGCCCGGACTATGATATTACAGTCGACCCTTGCAACTTGACTTCCCGCCGCCCGCTCTTCAAACTTGGTCTTTGCGTCTGTGCTGCTGGCGGGTTATGACGTTGGAAAGTTCTGCCGACTGATGGCCGACGAGCGGATCCCTTCCACGCCCACCGTAAATGTTCAACTGGGAATAATGGCTTTCAGTAGCTCGAATAAGAAAAGAAAAAAAAAAAAAAAACCAGTTCACCATTTCATCATCATAGTTTTCATAACCCAAGGCTGCCACCTTCAAGCACGACAGGCGCATGGCCGACACTTATGTGCAGACATATGCCGCGGTTTGATCAGCCTTATCGGTGGGAAGATCTGGCGCGCTGGACCCTGCCGCTATCTCCACTGGCGATCTCTGGTCTGGGCCAGTCTGCGAGACGTGTCGCAACGCGGTGGGAAGTGTCCAGGCCCATGCAGGAGGAGAGCTGTACAAGGGACGAAAGACGCCTTAGACCTCACGCCGACGAGACGGGTGGTTCTGACAGGATTACCTGCTGCATGGCGAAGAAGTCACAGGGTGTCGCCACATCCGGACCAGGTATACCGTAGTTTCACCGGCCGGGGACTGTGGCGCAAGATGTCTCGTGACGGCAATGAACACAGAACTATTACTCAATCCTACCTTCTAGCACCTTATGCGCTTGGTGCCCATGAATATGGCTTCTCCCCAGCCGCATTTGCCCCCACAGCACCCTCAAAGTCTTCTAGAAACAACCACCTCACCTTCCCCTTAATGCCTTGCTTATACCAATCGTTCAGTGGCTCAGGGTAGAAGTCCAATCGCGGCGGGTCAACAACCGCATCATCATGTGCCATGAGCATGAGCACATTCTCATGCGCATCAAACTCACCAAGTCCATCGATCGTCCAATTAGCCACTTCCCTATCATGTGCGAAATTCTCCGTAAGGACATAGAATGGCTTATCCGCCGCCTTGGACGGATGGACATCTTGCAAGAGATGACCAGGACAGACCGGGGCTCGACTCCTAAGCGGTGAAGGGTCAAGAGCTCGAGGCAAAGGCAAGTACTCCGTAGGCCTGAACTCGCCGCCATGATGTGAAGCATCCCCGCCCATGAACACGAACGTGTCCGGGTCAGCCGACGTGCGCGCCAAACCGCAGATGTGACCAATACTGTGACCGGGCGTGTCGAGCAAGTAAAAAGACCCATCACCGAAAAAGTCCAGAGCGTTGAAACGGCCTATCTTGAGTCCCTCGTCCCCATCAAACCTCACCTCGGTCAACTCCCTCCCTTCAAAATCAGAATCCATAAGCGTCGCATGCTTGCGTGTAGGATATCCAGGTAGATACGCTCCCTTAAACCCCGGTCCCACAACTATTTCAGTCGTAGACGGGAAAGTCGAAGGGTCGCCAACATGGTCCCAATGGTGATGGCTCCAGATGATAGACTCAATAGCGCCTCCGTCGACATCTACGCCGTTCTCCTTTAGGATGGTGGCGATGTCCTTGTCGACTTTGATCGTCCAGCCGAGCTCCTTCCATTTCGGAGCAGATGGGAGGACGTGCCAGTCTTTACGCACGGCGAGGTCAAAGAGGATTGGTTTTCGAGACGGGTGCTCAATTAGGAAGGAAAAGGCTGGTCCGAGTAAGTCAGGGTGACCGGTGTAGTCGGGTTGCAGGAAAGGCTGCATTGGGAGCTTGAGGCGGGTTGTGCTGTCGTCCTGTTAGATGCGTCGAAAGAGATATAGTGGGGCTCTAGAAGATGTCAGGTACACACCTGTCGATGCATGATACTTTGACGGTGTTGTTCGAAGGCGGAATGTTTAATGCAGGAGGCTGTTTGGGAGGACATAGATGGTCTTCTGCCATTGTGTCTTTGTTGGAGTGACAAAGTAAGACTACCTAGGTATGTATGTATGAGATGGAACGAGGGTGACGAACCTGGGAGAGGTGATGAGCGTTACGAGATCTTTGCTTTGTGTAAGAAGCCTGAGTGTATTGCAGGTAAGATAAGAAGCGTTCACCAGGCGTTACCACTAGGAGGCATGGATAGGGTCTTATCAACTCATCAGGCGGAATTGATGAGGGGCGCATGAGGGGCTCTCGACAAGGTCAACAGGATAGGCAATGGGTTCTAGGAAGCTCCTAGACATGATAAAAATCGCGGAAGGTTGCGACCGGATCGCGAGATTTCCTCATATCAACAATGGTGAAGCTTCAGTTGCAAGTCACCCTAAGGATTTCTTTATGGATTGTTGCCTTGCCAGCAGCAGGTGCACCCTAGACACCGAAAGCCGAGGCACGAACTCTTTGCCTGTACTGATTGAAAGCCAACCCTGCGCATCTGATACCATCCCTCCCCACAACTTCTTCACAAGCATTGTCGTTCAGGTCTTGGGAAATATCTGAATTGTTCACTTCCCGGAGATGTGAGTCTTTGGGCAGAAGCGACTAGAGACACAAACTCTTTCGCCGTTCTCACATCGCGAGCCGCCTCAAACAACCCTATGTGGGCAGTCAAGAGGGCAGCCACTACGAAAACTGAACTAGAACGTAAACTGTCACTACTTGACACCCTTGACCAATCACCCCGACAAAAAGCGTGCCTTCCAAATCCGCCATCTCTCTTCCCGGCTCGCCTACTTTCACGGCAGTCTTGGCTATGCAGCAATTCCCTTGGCTAAGCGGATACCTCTTACCGCCAGATATCAAGATAAAGACCATCCGCTGCCCACTATCATATCATTATACATCCTCGCGACGGAACTAAGTTGTTAAGTTGGAGATCGTGGCCCGTCTCCTCATTAAAGAGGAGGTGTTGCATGCACACTTTTACCCTTCCTAGTCCTCTCCAAAACGATTTTCCTCCAATCAGCGTGGAGATTTGTCGTTGTGGTGACATGTCTATAGCGATCTGCCTCTACTACAAAGCCAGTATGGACGTCCGGTCGTGTGATTCTTTGCTCGTGCGAATGCCTTCTCGATACTATCAGCACTTGCGAAGATGAAGTTCTCTCTCGCAGGGCTTGCCCTCTTTACTTCATATGCTGCAGCCTTTTGGCGCACATCGCCTCCCAAGGGAGCTATCGTTGTCGACCAAAGTGGCCGTCACAGCGACATTACGACCGTCCAAGCCGGTGTAGATGCTCTATCGACCACCGAAGAAGGCCTTCAAAGCCTCTTTATCTATCCAGGTACCTACCAAGAGCAGGTCTTTATCTCCGAGAGAGCTGCCAATCTATCGATTTATGGCTACACCTGGGACAAGTTCAGCTATCACTTGAATGCTGTCACCATCACTCAGAACCTTTCGCAAGAACAAGTCCCTCATAATGACCTAACCGCGACCGTCAGAGCACACAGCAGCAACTTCAAGATGTAAGTATTGATTTTGCTTGCTTCCTCCAAGCCGGGAAGTAGTATGCTGACTCTCCAGGTACAACCTGAACCTCGAAAACACCTACGGCGAGGGTAGCCAGGCACTTGCTCTTTCTGCCCAAGCTACGAACCAAGGATACTACGGCGTCGGCCTTTTCGGCTATCAAGACACCCTCCTCGCAAACGAAGGCCGTGAGCTTTACGCCAAAGGCAAAATCACCGGAGCCACGGATTTCATTTTCGGCCAGCGAGCTAGAGCCTGGCTTGAGGTAGGTCGACCTTGCAGCACAAGGATCAATCTGACCCCGCTCATCGACTGACCCACTCGCCATAGAGCATGAACATCCGAGTGACCGACGACGGCTACATCACGGCCAACGGCCGCGACGACGCCGAGAACGAAAGCTACTATGTCATCAGCAAGAGCTCCATCACCGGCGTCAGCTCAGACATCTCCACCTACCTCGGCCGGCCCTGGCGCAACTTCTCTCGCGTCGTCGTGCAGTACACCTACCTGGGCAGCGTCATCGAGCCGTCCGGCTGGAGCATCTGGAACCCCGGCGACGAGCGGACGAGCAATGTCACGTACGCCGAGTATGGGAACTATGGTCCATCCAGTGTTTATGCCGTCGGGGAAGGTGCCAGAGCGAGTTTCTCCGAGCAGTTGGATGAGCCTGTGACGAAGGAGGATTTGTTTGGGCAGGGATTCGAGAGCGAGTGGTGGGTTGATATGGATTACCTGCACTGAACGCTCTAAGACGTGGAGAGAGGACCAGACTTCGCCATTTCATTCTTGTTGACCTTTGTTGCGTAGGAGCCCGTAGTCTCTCAACCAGGCTATTCCTTTCCTGTAGTCTGGTTGCAGCTGTAGCTTTCTTCCAAACGCAAAGCTTTAAAACCGTGCCTCGTTGGTAAACTTCGATCTGCGAGACCTACTAGTCACTGCAGCGAATGGGAGACTCTTTTAATTAGGACTTACACGCTTCCTTCACTTTCGCCTTACTAGAGCTTGGTTGCCTCCTCGTCATGAGTAGAAGTTCCAACTTACCTGAAACCTCATAGGTGTACATGCGTCACAAAAAGCTGTGGTGCGCCATTGTCCGTCCTAAGTTCTTTGTCGAAGGTGATAGGAAGTGGTTTCATTGACCCAAAAACGAAAAAAGAAAAAGAAAAAATAATTTGCCAAAAAAGCAAAAACATACAACAGCAGGGATTCTCAACTGGTCACCCACGTTAATACTAATCTGCCGGTTTGCAGCTTGAGTACAGGAGAGCGGACGGGATCCTCTATTTTCTGCAACCTGTGGTCGTATGTGCTAGCGCCGGGCGAATAAATTGATCATAAACCGCATTAATCATTAGAGCGCAAAGCCTAGCGCAGCAAGCTCCGAGGCGGGGGGCGCTTAGTCACCTAGCCTTAGCATGGAGAATTTTGAGCTCTTCAATCCGACACTCTCGTCTTCAATGGTTACCAGTATTGACAAAGTCCCTCGTTAACGTGATGTCGAGGTCCTCTTGCATTTCGCCCAATCCTCACCAGGGTTTGACTTTCTGGCGAAGCTCAGAAGCCGTAGAAACCAAAGTCGGTAGGAGTAAAACGCCCGGGAAAGACCTATCCCTTGACCTCTCCACCAAACCTCCATATCGGGAGAGGAAGAAACCCCACGCCTCGACAACAGCAGTCCAAGCCTCCAGTACTCCGCAAGGAGGAACCGAGGTTTCATCAGCTGCTGTAACTGTCCGCTTCCACATTCACCGCTTCTCTCTTGAGAGAGGTGCACTGAATAACTGCGATAAGCCTACGGTATGCGTCGAACAGGCGAAGAAAAGCTGCTTCTTCGTGAGGTGGCAGATCCACAGCCGGAGCGCCTTCTTGAGCGCGTCTCCGAGAGGGGGCGCGTGGGTGGAAGGGGTTTGACTATGAACTGATCTGACATGCTTTCTTTGAATTCGTACACCTATGTTGGTGGGGTTGTTGGGTATCTTAGTTTGTCGTAGCTACTTCTATGTCGGCTTCGACCGCTTCATGGGCGCAGACGTAATCTCCCACGTTCAGAGCACGATGGATGTCGTGCCGTGTGCTCCCCGGTGCTACCAGCGATTCCGTCTCATCTCACCAGGGTCATGCAGACTCTTAGCACGTCTTTGCCAGCCAAACGTACTCTGCTGCACATCGCAATAAGCTCTACAGAGCTTGTGATGATAGTTTTGATATCCTGTTGCTTGTCCACCGATTTGCGTCAATAAAACGCTTCTTCACTTCAGCACTGTGTTCGCACCCCTCGCAGCCAAATACTCCTGCACCTGCGTCGTGTTCAAGCTCTTGATGATCTTGTATATTTCTGCATTGAAATAGTACAGCCCAGTCTTAGGATCGGTGTACTTGGCCGGCAAGCCAGTAATGTCACAGTATTTCTTCTTCGGCTTCAAGCTGGGTGCAGCTGCTATACTTGTATACGTGACACTCGGCCCAAGTGATACAGGCGCACCATTTTGCTGCGGTCTACCCGCATTCTTTTCCAGCACCGCCCTGTTCAGATCTCGATCGGCTTGTGCTAGATTCGGGTTCAGACTGGCTGGAGGAGCAGTCCCGTCCGTCGATGGCTGCGGAGTGGTCGCTCCCGAGTTCTGTTGTGTGTTTATCAGACTCTGCTGTGCGCGTTGTGCTTCGGATAGGATCTGCTTGAGGTTCTTGTTGCGACGCTGAGGAGGCTTCCAATTCGGATTGCGGAAGGGTTTGGGGACTTTCTGCATGTCGAGCGTGTCAAGTAAAGCGGCGTGGGTCTCGTCGTTCGACGCAGTAGTAATTGGCGCCATGATCACACCGATGCAGCCTTTTGGCTCAACCGTCCTTCGTCAACAACAAAGATAGGTCGGTAGTTTAGGTATGGTATGCATCTGTTTTCAATTGGGTTGCTTGGTTGCCCTTCACATGCATCGGAGCTTGGAGGCGGATACAGCCGCCCCCAGACCCACAAAGCACGAGGACGGGAACGACCTGGCCTGACCTGACCGCATAGACCCCGCCGAACTGGGGCCTGAGAGCGCTTTGTGTAGTGACTTTTAGTTGCGATTCAATAAGACCCGCTACAGGCGACTCTTCCCTGGACCACCTGCAAAGCCGACTCATTCGCCTTCACCCCCTAAACCGACCGGTTGAGTCTCAGCACCATGAAGCTCCTCTACATTGGCGTATGCGTGCCGAGTGCAACCCTCCCATGCCACATACACTAATCAATGATACTAGATCCTCCGCAATGAAGACAAACCTGCCGTCGAGCTCTGCGCAGAGCGAGACCTCTCCTCTTACTCCCGCTTCACCCGCACCAGTGTCGGCGAGTTCATGTCCCTTTTCTCAAGGACAGTTGCGGAACGCACCCGCCCCGGTCAGAGACAGGATGTCGAAGAGCAGTCTTACACTTTCCACGCGTACGCACGGTCTGAGGGTGTCGCGGGCATCATAATTAGCGATCAGGAGTATCCGGCATTGGTGGCGCATCAGCTGCTGGGGAAGATTGTTGACGAGTTCCTGAGCCGGTATCCCCGAAGCGCGTTCAGTGGAAACATCGGACCTGAGGGTTGTCCGTTCCCACCTCTGAAGGAATACATTCAGAAGTATCAGGACCCGCAGCAGGCAGATGGTATTATGAAGGTATAGTCAAGATTCCAAGCTTTGCTGCCTGTAGAAGAAGCCCGCTGACAACGTGGCAGATCCAAAAGGAGCTGGACGAGACCAAGATTGTCTTGCACAAGACCATCGAATCCGTCTTGGAACGTGGCGAAAAGATCGACAGTCTGGTCGCGAAATCAGACGGTCTAAGTGCACAAAGTAAGATGTTCTACACGCAGGCGAAGAAGCAGAATTCGTGCTGCGTGGTGATGTAGATACGGTTGACGAGAGAATACGGCATAATGAGCATTGCGAGGCGTTCTTGGCGCATTGGAGCTGGAAGACTGCATAATAGCCTAGGAACATGAACCATTAAGTTTGGAAACAACCGTGACAGAACCACCTTTCACCTGGCAGGTCACATTCTTGTTACAACGATGCTGCTATATGCATTTAATTGTCTTAGCAACATTCTCCTCCGTCACGACAAAAAGCTTCTGAGACCACAAATCTTCAGGTAAGGCATTGTTGATTGGGCGGTAAATCAAGGTTGCTCAGCAGTGGAAAGTGCAATTCCGCTCTTGCCGAATCAGGAGACGAACGCCCGCGAACTCGTCCGGAAGGTACCTCAGGCACAACCAGCATGCTGGCGAGTCTCCTGAAGTCACTGCCGGGCTCTATATGCACTGCTTCACTTACAGCAATCCATACCTGGCGATGTTACGGATCGTGACTAGACGTGCCGCTCGCTCGCATTGCTCTTGCGGACTCACGCTCCCCCCTTAAGTCGAAGTTCAGCAAGCTACTCAAGATACCAAAAACCCACCCGTGCTTCTGGTCACCAGCGCCTTCGAGGTTCTGGCGAGCGAGGGTGGTCAAACCCGAACAGATATCTCGTCACTGGTCTCTCGCGTGTGTCGAAGTCTTACCTCTGCAGGCTTTGGAGGCATCGTGCGCCTCTGTCATGGTAATACTGTCTTATGTCATCTGCGCATGAGCAGCGGCGAGGTTCAACGTGAGACCCCAATATGCTATTGTGCACGAGACTACATTGGTACGGAACTTGGTAGGCTGATGGATTCCATTTGAAAGAAGTGTCAGCAATTGGCAATGCAACCGTTGGAGCTGTGTTAACGCTCTCTAACCGCCGGCTTTGAACTTTGATGTCTTCTATTCCTGCCGACGCCGAGATGAGCTCGCAGCCCTCGCCACCTGGAGATGTCGCAAAAGAGTCCATGCTGTGGCGTGCTCCAAACTCGTTCTCCTTGTCACCCAAACTTTGCATCGCAGCGAGAAATGATTGTGCAGCCTTAGTAAACAACCACTGGCCAACCTGAGGAAAAGTCGAGCTTGTTCCATCCGAATTGGAACTGATCGTAGTCGTAGCCAACGCTGGGCTTCACATAGTGGTAGTACATGACGACGCTGTTCTGGCCGGGGTCCTAGTCAAGAATGAGCAGAGTCCTACGTCTGGCTTTGGAAAAACTCGCCAACGTACGTAGAAAACACCTTGGCCCCCAGGCGCATAAACATCGTTGCTGGCGTCGCTACCGTACACAAGCGTACCGCCACCTTGCAGGCAATCGACACCGTTCTGATCCACGAAACCGCCAGTCGGGGAAGTGCTCCTACAGACCATGATCTTATAAGCGTCGTCTTCCGAAGGAAGGCCACCAGACGAGCTAGGGGTGTTGCAACATATGCCTTTGCTGAAGAACAGGTAGTAATAATCTGTGCCCTCAAAGGGATACCAGAACTGGTATGATCCCTCAGCCGCTGGATTCGAGGGGTTCTGCTCAAGGTGAACCGCATTGCCAGAAACCGAAAGTGGAGGGTTGGTCATGGGGACTTGCCAGATGTTCTCTGCCAGATGTTCTCCCAGAAAGAGCCGAAGGAGAGGTAGAAGGGTGAGTTTGCGTCGTGCTGGAAGAGATTCGGGTCGATCCGGTTCCAACGTGAGTCGTCTCGTGGGATGCCGATGCTGCCGTGGTCTGTCCAGGTACCTACCTCCATTGAATGGCTGGTAGCAACGCCAATGTCCGAATTTTGAGAGCCAATCGTGCTGACGGAGTAATACATGTAGTAGGCCCCGTCGTGGAAAAAGACGTCCGGTGCCTTCATCAGTACATTAGCGAAACTCTTGCTTGAATTTCTGGTCAAATTACCCATAGATCATATCTGCCAGGCTTGTCAATTGAAGAGCCATCAGGAAGTGCGGCACCCTGGTTCGTCCATGGCCCTGCAATGCTAGGTGCTGTCGCAATGGTAATTTCATTGTTGGTAGTAAAGCGAAAGTAGGTCCCCTGACCATCGTAAACTACGGACGGGTCATGAACGTAGCCTTGGCAATCACCAGAGCAGGCTTGGGTCGGACCTCGCTTGGCAAGAGGGCCAGCGGCGATCAGTGATGGTAGCACGCAAAGTGCACCCAACATATAAGATACCATAGTTGATGAAGTAATAAGACGAGAAATTTGACGAGAATACTTACAGCTAGGATGCTTCCAAGCGTCCTAGCCCAGGCCTATAAATCTTCTTGACCTTGGTCGCAGACTGCAGTTCTAGTGATACGAAACCAGTAAATGCTCCTTTTGACGCGCTGAAGGACGAACGCTAGAACATTACGCTCAAGCTCTAAGCACATCATCTCCTCAGAAGCAATGACTATTAGGACGATCCTTTACTTAGACGGAAGTCAGGCCTGTATAGCGCATCATGGGGCTGTGATTCCATGTGGAGGGCGATTGGAACGTTTCAGCAGCCATTGTGGAGGAAGTAGAAGGATCTCGTGGGCCTCGGCCAGGTCAAGTGAAGTCTGAGCGCAGTTCATATGTGGAACCTAAAGCGTCAAGCCGGTCTCCACCCTTTAGCGTGTATTCATGGTGTTACTTTCCCCTCTACAGATGCACTCTCCTTCCTCCTCTAACTGTGATCTTCCTGTGATCAGCAGGCGCTCGAGCATCCTTCATCCGTTACATGTTTGACACGCTCAGTCGAGATTACAGCCGCTATGAATGCTGGTTTGCATAATGCTCTCTCAAGCGCTTACTACTTTGCAGGATGCAGTCTGTTCTAAACTCGACTGAAGAATGTTATCATGTTGACCGGCTGTTTACGATAAATGCTCAGTAGAATTTCGGTGTGGAAGGGCCAACAAGGGTGTCATCGATGGTGATAGCGTAAAATCGTCAGCTCCAAATCACATTCCGGTTCTGACTGGCCATTGAAACCCTTCAAAATGGGCACGGGTGTGGCGGGAATCGATAATTCACTCCACTGCAATCACACAAGGTCATTCCCTTAACTCGAGCTTGGATGGATAGGCCATCAATCTCCTGGATCAGCTTGGAAGCTTTACGCTGAAGTTCACCACAACCATTTTCGACACCGCTTTCCCGCGTTCCAGAGAAACCCCTCATTCTTTCGCAATTATATCAGCAAAGCAAGGCTGGATGACATTGAAATCATTTGAACATGATCATCTAGTATCGAGGACTTCAAATTGCAATATCAAGCCTTCATGAACCGCCATTCGACGTGGACAACATCCGCTGCATAGCCATTTCCTCGGATTGCCTGCAATACTGATGAGAGAAATTCTCGTGCAAAACCTTTTGGTACCTCCAATGCTGAAGGCGATATCATCTGCGACCAAGTCCTGCCATTCCCAAGCCGTACTCTAATCTGCCAACAACCTATCACTACGTATGCATCAGTACCACGACTTTGGGATTCGATCTCTTGCATGAACGGTTGACAGGCTGACCGTCTCAACCTGTTCTACGTAAGGCTTGGCAAGCATTCCTCATGCAATGTGAGCGCAGACAAGATAAGCTAGGGAGAGATGAGGACTGATGAGCAACAACTCGTTCCATAGGTCAACTCGATAAGAAGGCATCGGCGAACGGACAGAGGCCATCCAGCCAGCATGCGTGGCTTCGTTTCCTGCGTGTCAAGCGTGTTACTCTGCACAACTTTTGCGAAATCGGATGAAATCATAAACCGGCAGGGCCTCGCGTCAAGCTGCCCATCTACAGTATGCGCGGCATACATCAACACCTGCTCACAGATGTATGGAGGATGTTATGCAGCTTGTAGCGGATTCGCAACTCCGACTTTCTCACCGCCACCATGTGTCACTCAGCCGCGACAAGAACATAGATTTGCCGGCACCAGCACTACTTCCTGTGAATCAACGGTCTGTGCGGACTACATTAATGTGAGAACAACGCCCCGCACGGCGGAATTGAAGACCACAGATCACATAGGGCAAAGCTGACACCGATTTAGTCTTGTGGTCTACGTTACGGCGGCTGCTATGCAGCATGCTCAGGCTTCACAAAACCAAGTTTCACGCCACCTCCGTGTCCGACTACAACGCAAACATTCACGCCCACGGTGACCCTGACGACTAAGGTTGCCACGCGGACCAGTTCTATTCAACGTAGATACTGGCATCGCACTCCGCCCTCCGAATTGCGCTCGCTCTAGCTTTGGAGGATCGAGTTATTGAAAAAGAAGCTGCAAAGGAAAGAAACGTCTGGTGTCATGTCTCCCATTTCGGATTCTGTTCTAGAGTATCACAGGAGGCTCAATTGGCCATAAAAGCTGCTGTCCCCGGTGTAACATTTTTGGAAAATACGGTCTCATGTTCCTGCCAAGATCGTAGGGTCAGACGACAGTGCCGCAAGCTCTCCCTTTGGCTTTTGGACAGAACCTGAAGTCGGCTGATGATTACTGGATGCTTTAAGGCATCGATGTTGCCATTTATTTGACGATCTGCATCTCCTCATGCTTCATGACTATTCCAATTAAACCACAGGGTGATATATTAGAGAGCGGGGTTTGCATCGTCTAATATAATGGACTTTTATTTTTCGGCTGCCGCGAATATCCTCAGCTGAAGCACTGTGTGACAGTGGCTGGCTGTACTGCGTTCAACCACACTATATTATCACGTCGCCCACGCCAGATTTAGATCTGCATTAAAGGCAGTTGTAAGGCTTCCTTCGCGTAAGCAATTCCACTTGGCATGCAGCAGCTGCTCCCGTGAAAGGAAAACCAAGCCTCGTATCTTATACCCATTGCCCGCAAAACCTCGTATCGATCATACCATGGCTTTGTTTGCACTGGGATGGCGCACAGAGCAGGATTCAACTGTGGAAGAGCACAAACTCATGTGACCTGCAGGTCTTGAGTAGGTGCCACTCTACTTTACCATAAGTAGAATCAATCTTCCTCACTCGATTGAATGTCGACAAGAGCTTCCATTGCCATCTCAAACTCTTGCAAGATACAATGCCTTTCAAAACCCTTCTCGTCGCCGCCACGCTGGCTGTCTTTGCGCATGCAGACTGCAGCACCTCTACTTGCACAAGCACCATCTGCGCCGACTACGTCAACTCATGCGGAATATGGTATGGAGGATGCTACCCTGCCTGCAGCGGCTACACTACGCCCTCATTCACCGTTCCCGGTTGTCCAAGCACCACGCCAACACCGAGCCCAACAACCACCTGCACTAGCACTCTATGCAAAGACTACGTCAACTCCTGCGGCCAGGCATACGGCGGCTGCTTCCCTGCTTGTAGCGGATACACTGAACCGTCTTTCACCGATCCCGGGTGTCCAACTACCACACAATTGCCTTCAATCACATCCATTACGTCCTGTGCCTTTCTTTGCAAGGACTATTTCGACAGTTGTGGGAACACGTTTGGTCCGGGATGTTTCACCAGTTGCCCTGGGCAGGCAGACCCGACTTACAGCACGCCTTATTGCGCTGCTGATGCGACGGCGACAGCGGCATAGCGGTGAAGTTGAGTCAGGATGTGGAAGGCTGGGAATGAAGTACACATGGGTGGATGAACAGTGGACTCGGTTTTGTAGGACTTTGATGGAATTCCTAGCCATCCTGTAGCCAATGCAACTAAAATCAATTGAGAGCCATTAAATATCCATTGAATTTTGTTTCCGCGTCAATGAACCAGACTTCATCCCACCCTCCCACTTCTAGCGCCAACTTCACATGAACGTCCTCATCGTACTCGTTAAAAACAACTCCCTCGACCCAACACGACAAAGGCACCTAAACAACCAGCCAAAGCTTCCACATCGACGACCAAGACTCACCAAACGACTGATCATTCGTACGCTAACCAAATCAGCTCCCTTCTCTCGTACAGCAACCCAGACTAACAACAAAATGAAGACCGACAACTACCTCACTCAGTGCCTCGAGCAGGCTGCGAAGTCCCCGCTTCACTATCGCCATGGCTGCATCGTCGTCCGCGGAGGCAAGATTATCGGGCAGGGTTTTAATGACTACCGTCCTGGCTTCGATGGCGGAGCACTGAAGCATGGCCGCATTGCGAAGAGTGCCCTTGATGGTCCTGCCATTGCCGATCTCAAGGAGAAGTTGAAGAAGCAGAAGGGGAAGGAAAAGCATCGGCAGCAGCATGGTGCCAGTACGAAGACGTTCACACCGTTCGAAGCTCGTGGCGGCGGCCAGCAGTCCAACACTCCTCTCACCATGCATTCGGAAATGATGGCAATTCACTCGGCACTTGCGGCTTCCTCGACCCTGTCGTCCACGGCCTTCGCTTGCGAAAAACCGTGCTTTAAACTACCGAGTGGTGATAAAAGTAAAGCACGACTACGGGCCGAAGTGCTCAAACGCTACGTCAACGCCGTCTGTGAGACGGCCGCCTCCACCGCGTCGGCCGGCTCAGGCAAGACTCAGGTTCAAGAGTGCGGTTTTGAACGCTCCGCATCTCAGTATGTAGACCAGCGCAGGATTACCCCACATGAGAGACGCTGAGTATTTCTAACATTCTGTTCCAGACCAGCTGGCGCGCAGCGAGTTCCACAACAACAACAACCTGTCGGACGACTGCCACAACAACAACAACAACGAGGAGGACCACGCGGAGCGACCTCGGGCGCAGCAGGCCTTGAAAGAATGCCGTCGGGCGTTTCATGTGCCAGAGAGTGGAGAGAAACATCATCATCATCAGAAGCGGAAGGAGAAGCATCAGAAGAAAGACAATCAGAACGGGAAGAACAAGTATCAGGATCAGTACGAGCACCAGTCTCCTCAGTCCAGCCGACATGGACAACAGACACAACAACAAAGGCGACAGCAACAATCTGCTGCGTCTAAGAGGCATTGTGATCCCGGAAACGATGACTTACGAGAGCATGATTCAACGGCTAATGATGTTACGACTACGATGTCCCGCGAGAACTTTGACTCAATGAAGGAATATGGCAAGCGGAACAAGGATTACACAAGAGTATGTCCATCTCTGGCGGCTTGTTCTAATGCTATGCATGCTGATAATCTACAGTCCGGGAAGATGAGGAGCAACAGCGCCAATGAACATTCTCAACCGGAGCCGGCGCTGCTTCCCAAAGGCCACACTGGGCCAAGCTTAAACGACAGGAAGAAGCACCCTCGGCTCATGGGCGCAGACCTCTACGTCACACGGCTTGGATGGTGCAAAGGTCCTGCACAGACACCTCGCCTCTCGAAAGTACAGGCGTCGTCCTCAATTGTCACACCTTCACCTACGGAATCAGATTCGAACGGAGAAGCATCCAGTAAAACTAGTACAGCTTCATCGAACGCCGGGGACGGCTCTCTCTACGAGGAACTTTCAGACCGGACCCCTTCACCCACCAACACCCCTGCTACAGCTGCAACCCTAGATCCGAATTGCGTTCGCGCCTCTCGACCATGCTACCGATGCATATCGTACATGCACAGCGTCGGCATCAAACGCGTCTTCTGGACGACCGACGACGGCCACTGGGAAGGCGGCAAAGTCCGGGATCTCGTCGCTGCGCTTGACAACTCTATGGAGGACGTGGCAGCTGGCGGGGATGGTGGGGGTCCCACGGGCAATGGGGTTTTCGTTACCAAGCACGAGGTGCTGATGTTGAAACGTCTGATGGGAGAGAGTAGCGGATAAGGTGATGAGATAGGCAGGCAGGTCAAGAGCTACCCCTTTCTACTTCATTCGCTCTAGCCAATCCTCGCCGTACACGCGTTTCATATACCGCATAGCTACTTCTTCCTCGTCTTCTGCTCTCTTCTCTAAGCCGGAGCAGTAATCGCCACAGAGCTGGGTTAGTTGCCTGTCAGCTCATGCGTAAAGCCCTCCTAGGGTACGTACAGACTCACATCAATCAAGTCCGTGCTGCTCGAGCTTGTGGACGTATCACCTTCACTGGCAGCCGAGCCGCTGGACGTGCACCCGAGCAGACCTGTGATTGAGTTTTGTTCAGCTTTGGATTTTTCTTGCTCTGATGGCTGCAAGTGCTTTCCGTATTCTTACCGCATTCGCTGGTGCTCGAGGTAGTAGAGTTCTCGTTGGATCCGCTAGCTGCTGCACCGGCTGTCAAGGCGGAGTCGTCTACACATGCTTGTGTTGACTGGCGTGGCAATAGAGCAGCGTTGGCGGGCGACGGGAGTGGAGATGGCGTGGCGACTGCGATGAGGAGGGAGAGGAACGCCGAGGTTACGGTAAAGGTCTGCATGATGTTGCGGGATGATGGTTGGAGAGATTGTGTGCGTGGTCAAAGTAGGATAGGATACGACTTGAACAATTTCCAGAGTGGTTGCGAGCATAGGTATTCAACACTTTAAGGAAAACCGAGGACCTCAGCCCTTGCGAGCTCCGTGACCTGCTCGTACCTCGTCATTTCTAAACGACTACTGCAAGGCCTATTCAGTGGTAACCTATCCAAGTACTTGCAAGCGCACAGGACCGAGGGTCAGTCACTTTGATGACATCCGGTAGGTGGGAATACTGCAAAGAGAAGCAAAGCCTTGAGAAGTATGGACACTCGGATAGCACATAGCCGTCTTCATTGCAAGATGTAGGTGGGTCGACATGCAGACCTCCCGAGGTAGGTTGGGAGGAAAACTCTTGACGACTTCGAAAACGTAGGGCATCATGTGTTGATTGGATGGATTGTTCAAGACTAAGCTGTAGGACTTGGAGCAATCCAGACACTAGAGGTACGGAGAATTAAGAGACATCATTGATGTAGCGAGGGGCAAGTAGTGGTTGTTACTGTTTTGCCTTCGTAGCATCCACGCCTGTTGTCAATCTGACGTGCGTGTATACTAGAGTAAAGTTTCGCGGTCTTCATAGTCTGGTTCGCCATCTGCCGTTTGCCCGAAGAACCAGCATAGCCGCTTGTACGCTATAGAACCCTATTCTCATGACAGGTTATGCAGGGAAGGCCTGCTATCCAGTGACGTTGCATAACGTGCTGCTGTTCTTCCGACAGGATGGTGGTTTGAAAGTATGTTGGAGAACGTTGGAAGGTATTTTCCTATTGCGGCGTTTTCCACGCACGCAAGTCATTCGCTAGCTCATGCTATATAGTACATATGAGCGAACAGCACCACGCTCCATTTGCCATTTCGTCCAGTATCGCACGAACACAAAGTTTATGCGTAGAAGTTGACAGTGTCCTTCTTCTTTGCTTGCACTTCCGTGATGGCATCGACATAGTGCTCGTGACCGATCTTGCTCTGGCCGCTCCTCAGAGCAATCATACCCGCCTCGACACATACTGCCTTGAGCTGCGCGCCACCAAACTCGTCCGTACTTCTGGCCAGCTCAGGCCAGTTAACAGCGTCATCGACTGTCATCTTGCGAGAGTGGATACGCAGGATTTGAGCTCGTGATTCCTCGTTAGGCAGAGGGAATTCGATCTTCCTGTCTAGACGTCCGGAACGAAGCAGGGCGGGGTCCAGAACATCTACACGGTTCGTAGCTGCCAGGACCTTGATACGCTCGTCTGATGCGAAACCGTCGAGTTGGTTCAGCAGCTCAAGCATAGTTCGCTGCACTTCACGGTCACCACTCTTCTCGCTGTCGAAACGCTTCGTGCCAATCGCGTCGAGCTCGTCAATGAAGATAATCGAGGGTGCCTTCTCCTTAGCAAGGGCGAAGCAGTCGCGAACAAGCTTGGCACCGTCACCGATGAACATTTGCACAAGCTGCGGGCCAGCAAGCTTGAGGAAAGTGGCTTCCGTCTGTGCGGCGCAAGCACGGGCGAGCAAGGTCTTGCCAGTACCTGGTGGACCGTACATCAATGCACCTAAGAAGTGGTTAGCAAGCCATTTCCATCTCTTCATTCTGATGCAGCTTACCCTTTGGTGCTCTGATGCCAATCTTCTGAAATCGCTCTGCCTCCTTCATTGGCCATACGATCGCCTCCACAAGCTCCTCTATCTGCTTGTCCAACCCACCAACATCCGTGTACTTCTCCGTCGGCTTCTCATCGACCTCCATCGCTTTCACGCGGTTGTCGTACTCGGCCGGAAGAGTGTCTAAGATGAGGTAGGAGTCCTTGTTGACACCTATGAGATCACCGGGCTTCAACTTCTCATGGTCGACTAAGCCGATAAGCGGAAGGAAGATGGTTTGACGAGTGGAGGTTTTGATGACGGCACTCTTGCCTACGCGGGTTGCATCCAGGTCGATGTTGGCGCCTTCTTCTGCGGCTTCGGCAGTAACGTCTAGGTCGAGGATTTCCACGACGTTACCGACGAGATAAGGTAATTGTCTGCGCGATGGTGTTAGCTGGCCTGCGCCGGGTCTCAATCAATGGTCCGTAGGCCATCTTACCGGTTGTTCTCAATCTTGTCCACATTGTCTTTGATCTTCTCATTCATCGCCTGCTTCTCATGATTCAACCGTTGGAACTCACTCCGCATGATGCGAGTGTCATTCTCTATTAACCGTCTCCGCGCCACGATGTCTCGTGTGCTCATGTTCAGAATCTCCATATCTATTACATCCTCCTCCTTCTCCTCCTCTTTCTTCTCGCCGTCGGCGGCATCCTTCATGTCGGCATCGCCGGCGGCGCCATCAGGCTTCTTGTCCTTATCGCCCTGGTCATCCTCCTTCTTGCCATCGCGCTCCATGTCATCCAGATCCTCGAGCGTCGACATGTTGGCGGTAGTCAGCTACTGTTATCAATTAAAGCAGGGTGTGGTATGTGTAAGAGGTGTGGCCGCGATGCAAAAAGGAAGGTTGGTGTTGGATGTTGTTGGTTCGGTCTGGATGATGCTCAGGCATAAACGGTGATGAAAGCTCCCAGAGCCGCATCTCGAAGCTCGGACATGGCGCCCGGCGGATCCCGACGATTGGCCGATCCATGTGCTTGCCACATAAGTGTGCATTACTCTGTCTGGGGTGCGTTCCTTCTGTTCACACACCTAGAAACCTCTAATCGTTGCGCCGATCCAAATAATGCCTGCAGCCAAGTGTTCTGGTCGTGGGGTCTTTCGCTCTGTATGGAGGTAGATGAAGCTCGCATTGCGCCATCCTCGACTCGACCTGACCTTGGACAGGACAAGTTCCCAGCACTCACCAGCTCGATTCCCATCAATCAGCCATCTTAATCTTGTTACTAGGCAGAGGAGATGGCTGGCTTCCCAGGCGGTAGCACAAAGTGCACCAATCCATCGTCATCAGTCTAGTATGGGCCTTCATCCAGAGGGCCCACTCGTGCCTTTCAGCAGTTCCCCTCAACAGCCAGACGCTTCTTTCGCATCCCCTGGCGAGGCAGATGCTCAAGATTTGGCCAAATGGCTGGAGAGCCAAGCAGATGGTCGCTGGCTCAGGGAGATCTGTTCTTGCGGAGAATGCCGCAATCAGGACACAGCCCAACGCAATATCAATGTCTTCAAGATGAATCAAAAGTCTTCAATCCTTCGGCGGATTTCTCCCTCAGCGAACAGTAAAGGTGTCGAGGTCATTTTTGAAGATGGCCATGAGAGCTTTTTCCCAATTCAGGCGTTTATCAATCGAATGGCAGCCCAGACACAAGAAAATCGAGCCGGCTTTACACCTGTGAAGACATGGAGCGCAGATGTCGCAAACAATCCCCCAACGGTTAAGCATGTAGATATGAAGACTGGGCCCGGCATGAGCGGCCTTATGCGCTTGATCCGGGAATACGGTTTCGCTTTCATAGACCAGATGCCTGCTACGCCGGAAGCAAGTGAAGAGCTCTTGAGGAGCATAGGCCCCATACGTGATACACACTACGGCGCTTTCTACGACTTTACCTCAGACCTCTCATCTAAGGATACTGCCTACACCGCCGAAGCACTAGAGCCGCACACGGATAATACCTATTTCACAGAACCTGCTGGTCTGCAGGCGCTACACATGCTCTCCCACACTGGAGGTTCCGGTGGAGAGTCAAGTCTTGTTGACGGCTTTGCCGCGGCCGAACAGCTGTATCGCCAGGATCCCCGGGCGTACGAGATTCTAAGCACGACTGGTGTACATGCGCACGCTAGCGGAAATGACGGCGTGAATATTCAGCCTTCTCAAGCTGTTCCAACATTTGTACACGATCAGACTTTAGGGATGTTACAGCAGGTGCGATGGAACAATGCGGACCGCGGCGGCGTCGCCACGGCCTTTGAGAACTTGAAGCATTGGTACGATGCCGCTGCGCAGTTCGACGAGATCTTGAGCAATGTGAAGAACCAATACTGGTTTCAACTGCAGCCTGGAAAGATGTTACGTAGGTCCCGTCCCTCTTGCGACGACTACGATAACGGGATCGCTGACAAGCGCACAGTGTTTGACAACTGGCGTGTTTTGCATGGCAGAGCTGCTTTCACCGGCAAGCGGCGGATGTGTGGAGGCTACAGTGAGTGAATCCCTTGTCTATCATTTCGCATCTCGAGCTGACTCAAGACTTCAGTTAATCGAGACGATTTCATCTCGAAGTACAGGACGACCAATCTCAGCAAGGATGAGCTGAGTTCTTCGACAGTAACTGGATAATGAAAACTCTAATCTGTTCAACGCATATCCCCATCATAGCCTTCCTTGTCAGAAATACGTGATTTGAAATCGAATGTGTGATGTGTAGAAGACTGTATAAATAATATAATTCACTGTTGGCCCGTACGATGTTTGAGGTCACTTCTTCCAAAAAAGGGGAGGGCAGGAGCAGGTGTGCCTGAGGCGGAATTTGACGCTAGCTTCGGATAGTCCCGGCGCAAGGTGAAGCGCACCTTCCACGAACGCGTCTCCCAGTCGCAAAGCCCAGAAGTTCCCGTCGGCAAGTCGGATTATTGCGACCACGACGCCTGACGCCTGACGCCTGAACTACCCCGCTGTCCGCCACTATGCCATTCCAAAGGGGTAAGTGAAGCGCGATTATAGACATTGATTGTCCGCCACTGACATTGAACGAAACAGGCAATAAGTTCGGTGGGAGACGCTCAAGAGGCCCGGTCAAAGCACGATCTCCTACGCCGCAGTTACACGATGAACAAGAAGACGAGTCAATGGTCGACGGAGAGGGGGATGGTGACGCGAACGGCGACGGTGACGGACAAATGCCAGATGTGGGAGGCGCTACCCCTCAAGATGACGATGCAGAGGCAGAGGTTGGGACACCATCACAAGACGACGACGATGACGACGAGGAGGAGGACGCACCACCAACGATCACCAGTTTACCCAGACGGCGAGGTAGAGGACGTCCTGCAGGCAGAAGAAGTGGCAGAGCGGAACGCATAGACTACGGCACGCCGCTGTCATTAGAAGCCAATGAAGCCTCGGAATCGGGTACACCCTTCAAGCGGCGGCGTGGTAGACCCGAAGGATCAGGCAGGGGCTCGCGAGGTTCACGAGGCGGCAGAGGAAGAAGAAGAGGTAATCGTGCAGAAACGGCACCCGTAGTCATCGACAAGAATGGGAACGCCTTGGACGTGGTCAACGATGAAGTGCAAGTCGATCAAGACGACGAGGGCGATACCAAAGTCGACCAGGAAGGTAACCTTCAAGGCGGACGGGAATACCGAGTACGAACATTCAAGATTCAAGGCAAGGGCGACAGGCTTTACATGCTTTCAACCGAGCCTGCGCGTTGTTGTGGGTTCAGGGATAGCTATCTTTTCTTCACCAAGCACCCGAAGCTCTACAAAGTCTTGCTTGACGAGGAGCAGAAGAAGGATCTCATCGACCGCGACATTCTTCCTAGTAGCTACAAGGGTCGCAATATCGGTGTAGTCACTGCGCGTTCCGTCTTTCGCGAGTTTGGTGCGCGCATAGTGGTTGGCGGTAAAAAGGTCACCGACGACTACAAAGTCACAGAGGCCAAAGCGAATGGCGAGGTTGAAGGCGAAATCGCTGACCCCGACGATAGAATCCCGGAGCACAACGAGGAGTACAACCGCAATCGCTATGTGGCTTGGTTTGGTGCAAGTGAAGTGTATCGGAACGTAGGCCAGGGTGGCAGCGGGCAACAGTCAGGAAAACCAGGACCGTTGGGCAAACGCAGAGCTGGAGTGACGGTGCAGAACTGGCAATTTTTGCATGCTAGGGAGGCAAGGTGAGTAAATCATCGCACGATTAAGGAATGTGATCAGGTAATCTAACGAAGAGATGCAGCCGTTTCAATTCTGGCATTGCTGCCGTTCGCCGATCAGCAATGGACGGTGTTTACGATACGCACACAAACATGATGTTTTATCCCAGCATAACGCAACCGTCGCACGCGAAGTGGGAGCAGATACCACCAAGACCGATTCAGTCCGACGAGCAGCCACTTGCAAACGGACTCGCAAATGGGCACGGTCATCTCCCGAACGGCACGACCGGCGATGATCACGATACCGCTATGGAAATCGATGACAAATCGCATGCAGTCGACCAATCTTCAAGGCCTACGATATTCTCCGACGTTCCACCCGTCGTTTCAAGGAACTTTGCAGTCATCGACACCACCTTTAAAGCGCCGTCGCATCATGTTTGTGGCTTTCCCGGTCCCGACGGCTCGATCTACGATCCCACTTCTGGTCCAAATGGGCTCTCCAGTATTCCTGGCGACATCGCGGACGAGCTTCCAGAAGATTGCAGGCGTGCGTTTGAAGAAGCGAAGAAGGCGGAGATGGGATGGAAGGGGCAATGGGGTACCGAAGCTCAGAGTGCGCTGAGAGGAGAACTGAAGATCGGCTTCAACGGGTATCCTGTTTGATGTCCTCTGACATTGGGCGAATGTCAAGATCTCGAAGCTGCAAGGAATTCAAGATCTGGGATGCGAATGGCTGGCTTCCCTCTACAAGAAAATCTGGCGAGGAGGCACTTCTGGTTGTCAGGAACACCGGCACTTTGAAGTCATACAATATAATATTCCTATTGTGTGAGCACCAACTTTTGAATGCTCATGATGAGGTCGCGCAATCAAGTTCTAGTTCTCGGGTGCTTACCGAAATACCACTACAATCTGCATTCCTCGCTTGAAGCAAATTTACTGGCCCAGCAACGTTCCGCCCCAGGGCTCCGTCCACCCTCACGGGCGCTCGAACTTTCCGAGCTCCAGTTTCGGAAGTCCTTGAGCAGCGACAGTGTCCATCGAATGTTGCATTATGGCCTTTACTTTCACCAACACTTCCTGTCCGAAGCCCTTCCTCGATCTAGACGACTATCCTTACACGGCCGGCTTCGAGCGTGGTCGCTTCTGCGGCGCCTTCCGGGCAGACCTCACGTGCTGCCTTCCCTGTCCGTTGGAATACTGGTCGTATTCCGACGACTTCACCCACAATGTTCACGTGGCGCACTGGGTCAACCTGCCGGCAATGGTTTGCCAGATCTTTTTGCTGCTGACGTTCATCGTTCTGCCGCCGGAAAAGAGTCATCGACATTACTTAAGCGTTGGGTTGTGCTTGGCCCTTATACTGCTGGAGGTGAGCAGCGAGGACTTGTGGCTTGCGGATATGGGAAAGGGGTGAACGCTAATACAGGGTTTCGGTAGCTGGGTTTCATTGTACCTTTGGCCGCGAAACCAGACATGTGCGCCGACTCTATTACGCCACACGATTTGCACTCCGATCTCTCGTGTGGATGGTCGGGAGCTCTGCTTGAGTTGGGTGCCATGGCCGGCGTCATTTGGAGTATGTACTGTCATTTTTCAATCGATGCATACACATTTGCTGATACCAGCAGTCCTTCTTCGCTCTCTCTGGACCCATCTCCGCGTCTGTTACGACATCAAGCACACACAAAACTATGTATGGGCCTCGCATTTGATCGGCTGGGGCGTCCCGGGCATCTTCCTCGCTATCAGTCTACCTGTAACTGGCGTCTCCTATCGTCTTGGCACTACCTGCATACCGAATCAGCACTACTCATTCGTCACTTGGTTTGGCTGGCTGATCGCCTTCGCTTGTCTGGCAGCCCTCCTCCAATTTGGCACGACGGGATTCTGTCTGTTCTTATACGCCCGTCACTTCTGGCAAAACGGGAGTAGAGAAACAGAGGCATATGACGTTAGCACTGCAGGTCTAGCTGCTGAAGGCCAACGACGACCATCTATCCGGCTAGGGAAGAGGCTCGCCTGGCGAAGGGTGCAGAAGGTCTTGTTTCTCCAGTGGCGAAGCATCGTCCTCAGCATCTTTGTCATTATCGAGACTGTCTTTTTCGGCGCCGTGTATGTCGCTGCGGCCAGAGCAGTAGATGCTACCCGTCGGCCGACGAAGAGACCAGATGTGCTCAGGTATCTGGTCTGTTTGATTGTGAACGAAGGCGATAAGGATGCTTGTCTTCCATACACAAAGTCTTTGGGTTTGAGAGAGCGTACGGTGATTGCGAGTTTTTACATGAGTGCAGTAAGGAGACTGGCTTGTTCATTAATCGAGTTGATCAGGCTGACCAAAATAGCTGATTGGGATCTTCACTTTCCTCGTGATGGTACGACGATCCATGCTCATCGGCTGGTATGATCTTCTGCGACATCCACAGCGTCTATGGCGTCGAGACTCTTCGAAATCCAGCCCTCAAGACCCGACCTCGAAAAGATCATCTGGCGGGAGTGTCCGTTTCGCGGAGACATCGCCTTTCGCTGCGATTGGGACCCTTCCTGAGCCGGAGGATTCCATTAGAAAGATGAGTATGCCTGAAGCGGGCGACGTCACGACTCGGCATGAGGGCGTTCCGGCAAGTTGGTTTGATGAAGATGTTGAACAGGAAAAAAAGACTAGAGGTGGTCATCATACTTAATTGGAAGATCACTGATTTGTCCAGACATACACGGTGTAACCATTTGCTATTCTCGTATACGCATGAAGGTCTTGACATACTACGGTCCGCGCCCCGATGACCTTCTTTCAATACATGGTATTAAGGCATGGAACCTAGAAGTGCAAGAAACATCAAGGCTAGACACGAGTCTTTGGCAACATATCGACAAGGTCAAAACGCTGACTGTCAAAGTACCGATCATCAAGTATAAGCTGCTGGCTTTGGTAATACACCTCATATCGAGGGTTAAGCTATTGAAGTTGACAATTACTCGAGTCCGAGTCCGAATCCGAGTCCGCCTGCAGTCCTACCGCCCACCTAGCCCAACCCTCTCCCAGCAGCTTCGAAACATGATAACGCCGTCCCATGATGATAATGCCGTCGCTTTATCCCAATACCAGTTGAGGAGCGCCGGCGTTTGCAAAGCGAGGCTTAGTTCGCGTGAACCAAGCCTCTTGTTGAGTGTTGTGAGTGTTGTGGTCAGTTCACGGCTACCTTACTCCTTGAACTCGTTCTTCTTCTTCTTTTTCTCCTCGGCCTTCTTAGCATCCTCCTCGGCCTTCTTCTGCCTACGCTCCTCAGCCTTGTCGGCCTCTTCGCATGCGTCGCAGTCCTCGGTCTTGAGGTGAACCCATGGCTCGTGCTTGCTGCTTCTACAAACGGTCTGATGCTTCGGGCAGACGCCGCCGTTCTTGGACTTCTGCGCCAGGTTGCTCTTACCCTGTGCTTTGCACTCTGGGCAATGGTGATTTGATTTGAGGGGCGGCATGCTGGAGTATGGCCGAAGTAGGAAACAGAGCTTGATAAGGCTGCCGCAATAGGGCTTCAGCTTCTTGTCTTGATTGTAAGTATGGATAGACTTTTATCTTGGTATGCTTGAGATTTTGGCAAGAGTGGAACTTCTGAGAGATAGCATGGATGATTTTATATAACTACAAGAAGAGATCGACAGTCACCAGGTCCGCGCCAATGCACAATGGATTGCTCGAGTGAATACTCATCAATGGACCTCATGACAAGTTTTCTCGGCATTAGTGCACAAGACATTGCTCAAGTGAATGCTCATGAATGGACCTCATGACAAGATCGGCTTGCAGCGGCCATTCGATGGTATAAACCCAACCAAAAAGATTTACATATTACATAGGCAGCATGCTGTCCGATGCTGATTTGGAGACTGGAACACTTGTTCTCATGTATGGACTAGAAGCAGGAAAGGACGTGATGCAATATCGACGAAATTGTCTATTACAATGGGAAGCTCACAGTTCAACAGCTTACTACACAGTTCCACAATTTGCGATTCCGCGCCTCTTTGTAAAGTCCTCCGTCAATCATCTGTATTTTCTTCGCTCTCAGATTCCGAGTCGCTAGGGTTTTGACTGGTATCGTCATCATCGCTATCATCCGTATCCTCATCATGTGTGTCATCTCCAAATTCGCTGTCCGGTCTCCAATCCAATCTCCCTTCATATGCTAGCCCATCGCCCTTGTCCAGATGGCGCAAATACGACTCCACTATGGATTGCTGTAAATCCGCATACCACCGGGTCCTAAGAAATGCATCCTGAAAGCTATTGAGCCAATAGCTCTTTTGCCGGAAGCACTCCCAAGCCTCAGTCCTACTGTCTGAGTCCTCTGGGAAGCTGTCCATGATTTTTTGGACAAAATGCTTCCGCAATATCTTATTGACATCGTATTGATCCTTTTCCATGTGACAATCTTGAATGAATATCGGGTAATCGAAAAGATAATACACAGGTCCAGCGTAGCTGTTGTCCCAGTCGATCATACCGGAGAGAGTAGGCAAACCACTGGACTTGTCTCGCTCGAACAGGATGTTTTGGGAGTCGAAGTCTCCGTGTATCAGACGCCAGGGTGGGGAAACAATGGGTCTGGAGATTTGTTCCGCGAGCAAGACCTCGAGGTTGTCTTTGATCTTTGGGTACATCTCAAGAACTTCGTCGGTTTGACCATGTTCCGGAGACAGGAAGCTGAACATGTAGTCTTTCAGCGTGTCGAATGGACCGCTGGGATAGAGTCCGTCCTTGGGGTCGAGAGTGCGGTTCTGCAATGTACCGATCTCACCATTCGCCTTCAGCGAGCCAATTGTAGGGAAGTGGAGTCGACTCAGATGTACCACTACGTCCGCCACTTGCGAGATTGCAGTCTTCTTGTGCTCCACGGAAAGGTCGTCCCATATCTTCGATAAAGGCTCGCCGGAAAGTCTTTCTTGGAGTGTGAATGCCGCTCCAGCAACGTGATCCGGATTCGTGTTCACGTAATAGACCGCCGGAGTTGGAATGGGAGAGTTGTGCTTGACATAATGAAGCGTAGCCTGTTCACTCTCGAGAGCCCTCAGATCTTCCTCCTTGTCTATCGTGAATCTTCCAACGCAAGACCATCCGTCTTCGAATTCGAGTATGTGCACAATATGAAAGGTTCCGCTTGCAAGATAGTGGATATCTGTGCATTTTCCATGATTGCCTGGAAGGAAGTAGGTCGCAATATGCCTGATTGCCTCGAAGTTGAGATCAAGCTGAGAGGCTGAGTCGGCTGAACTGGTCTTGTGAATGTTCGATGTATGCGCATCATCGCGGTTGTCTGGCTCTGCTTCTCGCGCGCTTTTGTCTCCTGCAACCTGCGCATCAGCTTCCTTTGGGGATTGTTGAGCTCCACAAGAGGCCCGTTGGCATGCCTCCGTCTCAGTCAGCACACCCGCGCAATGCTCCTGATTCATAGCTTCGACTTTGTTGACAGCTGACGGTAGTCTCCGTGTGCTCCAGGAAATCCTAGAATCGATAGCGATAGGCCTTGCGCTGTCTTGCGATCTGTATTGAAAGGTAGTACCGTGACAGCTTTTCTTAGCGAGGTTGTAGTGTCACAGGAGATGATGTCCTTTCGGACAAGTTGAAGTATTTTGAAGTTGAGTCAAAAGAAAATGTCGGCCGTGCAACATCCGCGCGCGGTATTCACTAAAGGGGACCGCTTGAAGCTAGTTTCGCGCAAATGACGAAAAGGGAAGGAGCTGTTTGCTATCACAAGTAAATAGACATATCTCTTGCATCGATTCGGTCATGTCGGTGACGCAAACGAGCACACCGAGAATCGGCAACTGCGGCGTCACCCTTGTAGGCACTGCGATCAACTGGTCGATCAGCATGCCAAGATAAGCGGCCCCCGGTGCAAGTGAATGCACTTGACGCAAAAGAGATGTATAAGCATCGCAGCCACTGCATCACACCGCCGATGCCTTGATCCAATGAGGGCTTATGAATTACTTGCGAGAATCGACTGTAGACATTCACGCAGCCTACCGCTGTTGATCATGGCATTCTGATACTTAACTAGTCGCCATGTGATTTAAGCTTCAACTCACAATCAATGTATGCGAAAAGCCTGTGGACCCCTCCAGAAGAAAGTACTTCGCAGCTCTTATGTCTCCTCATCATCGCTCTCCAGTTCTGAATCAGGCTCTGGACTGTCACATCGGCCATAGTACGCCGGCAAAGTCTTCCGACCGTCCCTCAAATTCTGCAGGTACTTCAAGTACCGCTCCGCCAGCAGCATCTCCACCTCCCCGGTCCAGGTACGAGACGTAAAACCCTGAGTAAAACCAGTCAGGGCATATGTTTTGTAGCGAAAGCACTCGCGAACCAATTGCCGCTCGTGAGAGTGCTTCGGGAAGTTCTGCGCCAGCATACGAACGAACTCCTTGCGCAGTAGCCGATTCTCCGCAAACGCCTCTTTCTCACAGTCGTTGTCTTGTATGAATTTAGGATAGTCGCAAAGATCGTACAGCGAGACTGTCCGGCTGTAGTCCCAGTCTAAGATGCCAGACAGGCGTGGCGGAGTGGCAGGATCCTCCCAGACGAAAAGCATGTTCTGGGAATCGAAATCGCCATGGAGAAGCCGGTAGGGAGCGTTCAAGATCTCTGTGCCTTCCCTTGCGTCGCAGAAGCGAGTGACCTCTTCGCGGATCTCTGGATATAGCGCTTTGACGGCGTCTGGGCGGTCCGAGTCGTCAGAGAAGAAGCTGAGCATGTAATCTTTTACCGAGACAAAAGGGCCACGCCCGGAAAGATGAGCTGGTATGGTTTGATTCTGCATCTGACCGATGACGCCGCCCGGTTTGAAAGAGCCGATGACATCGGAGCGCAACCCGGCCAGCTGAGCAAGTACCTTTGCAAGTTCGCTCAGAGCCGCAAGACGAAACTCGGTCTTGAGGTCACGCCACATGCTACAGAGATTACGCCCTTGCAGGTGCTCCATGAGCACGAAAGGCGCACCAACCGGATTCGTCGGATCGAGGTTGACGTAGTACGTCTCTGGGACCGGTATGGAAGTGTGTTTGCGTACGTACTCTCTCGTGGCAATCTCGCTTTCGGCGACTGCTGGGTTTTCTTGCCTGTTACGAGTAAACCGACTTACACAGGTCCAACTATCGCGGAACTCCAGAAGGTGAATTTCATGGAATGCGCCTTTACCCACCCTAGTGATGGATGTGCACTTGCCGTGACCGCCAGGTAGGTAGTAGTTGGCGATGTGCCGCAGCGCTTCGTAGTTGAGCTCGAGTTGCGCAAACTCCGTTGAATTCCAGGAGTGTTTGGGATCTGAAACGCCGCGAGAGTCACAGTTGGTCTCCATTTCAGCTTCGTGGGTTGGGCTCTTCGACGCTTTCAAGAACGATCCAAAAGAGACGTCAGTAGCCTGCGCTCGTATGGCTGAGCGCTGCGACACCCGTTGAAAGTCGAGTTCGACACTCAGCCGTGTGCAGCAACCGCTCTCTCTTTATCGGTCTTCACAATGTGCTCGAAGTCGCAATCTCTGGTAAATTGGCCAAAAAGGGGCGATGGAGGCGAAGGCAAGTCTTGATCAGGTATCCTTATCAACGCTGTCCATCTGCAGTTGTCTGGCGGAACACCGTGACACCACCTTTCACGCCGTTTCTCTTGTTTGCGGTGTCGAGTCTCTTGTTTGCGGTGTCAAGTCTCTTGTTTGCGGTGTCGAGTGTGCAAAAGTCCCCTTTTCCAAATGTAGCAGTCGCGCTCACGTGGGACATGTGTCAAACGTTTCGAACTCGTCCGCGTGAGAAGATGCTAGAAAGTGACGAAAGGTCACTGCACAGCTTTGCATCACAGTCCCCAAAGATTGGTAGCACGTGCTTTTGATCGTGTGCTCGAAATGGCTCGAGTGCACGAGTAATGAATCCTCGGGTTGTGCAGGTGAATGAAAGCGGAAAGCGCAGTCAAAGCGTGAGGATTCGCCACCCCATTCACCCACAACACATCAAACGAAGCCGAAGACCCGAATCAAAAGAAAAGTGCCAGATGACTGCCAGACCGAGTCGAGGGCTAGGGAGGCACGCACATAGACCATTCTCAACTAAGCATGCTAGGTAGCCATCCATATCCCGCATCACAGACAGCATACAGAGCCATGCACCACCCTCAACATGCCAGAAGTGTCCAAACTTCTTCTTCCGAACGAAGCAGAGACAAGGAAAATGAGAAAAAAGTAAAAAAACACCCGCTCAGTGGATCCGTTTGCACGTGATGCATTGTATAAAGGAACACACGCCCATCCGCTCCATGCCACCCATTACCTCGCTCCGGGAAACGCCTTCTCTGAGCACGAAAAGCAAGCCCTACTACGTCGTGCTGCTTAGAAGTCCACCGCCCACTGACAACGTACACCGTGCGTCACCCCATCGTCCATCTTGAGGTCCATTACCAGCAGCCGTTCCCTCTTTTCCCTTGTTCTAGCAGATATCGCCATGTCGGGGGCAGTGCAGCGCGAGCTGTACAGAAGCAAAGCCCGGACTGAGGGGGAGGGGCAAAGCATGCAAACGCCACCCTGCATTATTTCGTATGCTCATCGCCTAAAATGGAAGCGCGCTTCGAAGTCGCTGTGATCTAAATGTCCTCTAACATGCCGTGGTTGAACTCGGTGTTAGGATCGGTTGAGGTAGGCTGCCCTTGCTGCTGCTGTTGCTGCTCGATGCCGCTCATCCTGTCGGCGCGCTTCTCGCCGCTGGTCTTTCCAGGCGCGGCGTTCTCTGCTCCACCAACATCTCTGCCCTCAAATTGCTGTTCCAACGTGCTTTCGTCGACGAAAGTGAAGCCCTTGAATTGGTTCTGCATCGTGGGACTCAGTGGTGTGCCGTCGTTGCCCACACCGCTTGCGAGTTGAGCTGCTCTTGCATTAAGAGACGATGAGGGATTGTCAGAGCTAAGCGCATTGGTAAATTCGGGATCGAAGTTGCTTGTATCCAGCTCACCCTTTAGCTTCGGCTTGAAAGGCGGCTGCGTCGTCTTCTTGCTGAGAGCCTGCCAGTCAATGTCGTGGAAGAAAGGATGCTGCATCAACTCCTCGGCGTCACCCTTCGCTCCCAGACGGTGAGCAGGATTGCGGTTGAGCAGGCCCTTGACGAAGTTCCGGCCTTCCTGTGACAGCGCATCGCGAGGGAAGCGGACCTTGCCGAAGGCGATGTTCT
>JBAOKB010000028.1:0-109387 GCA_037044905.1 Hortaea werneckii | reverse complement strand
CTTCCAGTCGCGGCCGCAGACGTTCTGGATGCAGCTTTTGCATCTGGAAGTCAGGAGACGCCTGAGTCGAATGCTCGCGGAGGGCGAGGTCGGGTCTCGATAGATGTGATGTCTGTTCTAAAACGGTCCTATGTGGTACAAACTCCTCTCGACCATTCATGCTGAAAGTCGCTCTCTGGCCCCAGGGCACATTTTCGATATCTGTCGGATCCAACGGCATTACTAGAGTAACGCGCTCCGCCTTGAAGTGGTCATGCATGATGTTGGTTACGGTAGCCCACCACTGTTCCAGACCGGGCTCTGAGTTCAGTGAAAGGACCAATTCGTAAAGATTTGGTGTCGGAAATCGCGGGTCTTCAGGTGCTCGAAAGTCTCCTCCTGGCGGCATGAAGTCCGTAATGGTTGCGGCTGGCGTGCTGCCTCCTGAGACCATGCTGCTAGCTTGTCGACTCAGCTTGCCAGGAGTTGCATCGTCTTCGCCGGTATCTCGCGCGCTAATCGTAGGGGAAAGACTGGTGAAAGGCTGATGAAAGCTCGACGACCACGTGCGTGGTGTTCCTGGTACGTATGGGAAAGGATAAGACGGCGTCCTGAGCGGCTTGCCTTCCGCCGGAGTAGGAGGCACGCTGGCGCGAACCGTCTTCGTAGATTCTGTAGACTCGGTCGATTGCGTGCTGACCGTCGACATGGGCCGACCAGTGGTCTCTGTTGGACTGGCAAACGCTGCTGTAAGAGATGGTGACACGACGGGATTGCCAGCCGGCACATTGTCTTCAGAGCTTGGAGAGCTTTTGCTGCCGTTGGGACCGTAACTGCCTCTTTTGCGAGCCTTGAGTGCCATTTTAGCGTTAACCGCCTCCTTTAACTTGGACAGTTTCTCCTCCTCGTTGCCGGATACCAGTCGCGAGATCTCAGGACGGCCGGAGTGGCCACCTCCCGCCGCCACATCTTCCGACCTCTTCGCTTCGCTTTTCTCGTGCGGTTGGCTCTTTACAGGTGATTGAAAGTCTTTCTCGTCCGGCGAAGCCTGTGTCACCTCCGCTAACCTGGTTGGCGCCGCCCTTCTTAGCGAAGGTCGCTGTCCCGGGGTGCCTCCTTCGCTGCTTCCCGGACTCTTCTGGGCATCTGCAGACTTCCGGTCCGTGGAATCTTGCTCGTGCCCTTCTTCTGCTCTCTTGCCTGCCGGCTCCGGAGGCTTCATCGCGCACTCAGCCTGCTACCCTGCTGCCCGCCCTCCAGACGCTTCCAGCAGGGATGTGAATACAGTCGCGCGGTAGTCCCGTGGGCGTAAGAACTCATCGGTGGGCGTTGCCGTAATTTCCAGTGACTATGTTGCGCGTTTGGGTAGAGGCCGGTGCTACCTCCTACGTTGTAAGATGGAGAGTCCCGAAAACCGTCGTGGTTATGACGTCTGCGGCAGCCGCGCACCCTGAGGCCTCTGGCTTTGACTCCAGCCGCTTTGGGGGTCAGACTGTCTTAGTGCCTGAGAACTTGGGAAATTCGTGCAACGGGCGTACAGCCCTATGTCTCTCGAGACGACTGCAAAAAGATTACGCACAATACAAGAAGATACGATAGCACGTGGGTGATGGGAATGCTTGAGAGAGTAGTGCAGTGGGGAGGCAGCACATCGGACAAATCCCGTCGACAACGGTAACTCGCCCTGTGGGCCGGTGCTTTCGCCCTGCGTTCGGCAGAAAGCGTATTGCGAACACCGGGTCAGGCCTCCAGCTCACAAACATTATTCGCACTCTGCATGACGTGGGAACGCTGCTGCAACCGAAGGAGGGATCGCTCGTCGTCATTACAGTGATAATAATAATAATGAGAATGTGGGATGGCACCAGGCGGTGTGCGCCCAACTCATGGGGATCATGGGCTGCAAGATCCAAAGCATTGACGTCTAGCCGCTTGGATCGCGACTACGACGCGACCCATTAATACTGCATCTCCATGGTAAGGCATCATAGCACGATTTCAGCCGTAGCACTCTATGCAGCTCTATCGCCAGCGTTCTCGCGACACATACATAGTATTCTATCCATCTCGTCACCGCCCCAGAAGAGGCCATAACCGCCGGCGCTCTGCAGTGTCCCTTCTCAGCACTGCCAGGGCCTTTGACTTTGCTGGCGTGTTGATGCGGCACGTGCGAGGCGAGAGCCCTACGTCACAACTGTGTCTTCGGCGACCGCCGGCTGCTAACCTTAACCTGTCCTACCTATCTGCACCCCTGGTTCAGCCTTACAGACAACTTTCCGAGCATACCGAGCCGCGGACTCGAAGGTGACAGTTCGTACACGGATCGAGAGGAAGTCACAGAGCAGAGCTGTACGCAAAGTGAGGCTGGCACTTAAGCCATGGCGATATTGGACACGACGAATGAAATGTGGCCTTAAATCTCCCATCAAGCCATCGTCCGATGTGTCGTGGATCAACACTGTTTATTGCTGTACTGCCTAGCGACCGCTTCCAGACCTGGCAAGGGTCAAACCTGGCGATTGAGGAATGGGCCGACGGAAGTGAAAATTGACATCCGACATAGCGATTTTCAGTCTGAGATGAATGATCTGCAAGGGCTCAAGCGAATCGATCGCCATCTTAAGACTGCGTGCATGACAATCATGAATGTCGTTTGTACGTACATACTTATGCATTCGTGCCTGCCCAAATAGGCATTCTAGTGATAACGCACCCATCGCCACCCCGTGTTTCTGAAGACTCCCGTTCGCCAGCCCAGCCAACGCCTGCCTAACCCTAAAAAAGTTTCCAGCCCAAGATCACCTCTCGATCCACCTGCAGCGTAGTCTCAGCAATCCACCACCAATCATCACAATCATGATCGGACCTGTGCCTACGTACTACTAGCTTGCACGCTGTTACCACCGGCCATCGCAGCACCGCCATCATTTGCCGTCTCCGGAGGCTTCAAAGCGGCAGTGCTATCTGGCAAGTTTCCGATTGCCTTCACCAACCACGCCTTCTCATCATTAAACTGCTCATCCTCTGTCCTCTCCTCCAAAAACCGCGGCAGAAACTTTAACAGCCTCTGCTTATTCATAATGAGGAACTTCTGGACCTCGTAGCTCTTATTCGGGTTCGCAGCGAAGATCTTGAACACGTGAAACGCTTCGTACTGCACCATCCGGCGGTCGTCCTTCAGCTGCCACATGATCAGCTTCAGGTTCTCACCTGAGTCCACATAGCGCGTCATGACTTCGTAGAACTGCCGGTCCAACAAGACCTCGCCGAGCAGTTTGATCGATTGCCGCTTCGTGACATAGGACTCCGATTTTATCAGGACATTGTTGTAGCGGTCGAAGAAAAGGTCGAAGTTGGTGCTGATGTACTGTGAGACAAGCTGCTTATGCTTGGTGAGGAGAAGGCGGAAGGTATCGAAGGCGTCGGCGGAGACTTCGAAGGAGGACTTGTCGATCCAGTCGAAGAATGACCAGAACACTCCCTGACCAGAGCTGGGCCGGGTGATGTCAATGTCGGAGGAGTAGATGTCAATCGTACGGCCGTCTGTAGTAGGTTCGTCGTATAGTATTACGGCTGCTACAGCGTCCCATTTTATCGCTTCTTTGAGAATGCCGCCACAAGGGCTGGCGCTTTCCCTTCGCTCATAGCCATTGCACAACCGTACTATAATCTCTGGTTGTCTCCTGAGCACCTCTTTCAACGCATCCGGTTCTGGTGAAGTGCTGCCGGGGTTTCTGAATCGAAAGACGTTGCTTATGATCGTCTGGGTATCTTTGCGCGCTTCGAATGGCAGACGGAAGATATTTTCGACTAGGAGAGGTAGGAGGGATTCGGCCAGAATCTGGTTGACGAGCTGGTATACAGCATCGGGGGTTGCTTCGAGCTCGGGGGTGCCTTGGAGCGTGACTTTCATCTGGGTGAGGGCGCGCGCTAGGTCTTCTTCAAGCTAAGATGACCATTGAGCACATGATATTGTCCTAAAAAAAGCGACAGTCGTGTCTTACCTTGGGCGACGAGCCATCTTCCTTCATCAACTTTTGCAGTAAATCCTTCGTTGACCGTACCAGATCCTGAGCAGATCGCTGTCGGTTTCGTCCAAACAAGAACGCCATTGCGCCCAGAGCGCTCTACAGCGCTACTCTCTCGCTTCTCAATCCAGAGTGACAACAGCGTACGAGACGGCGTGACGAAGGGATACAGAAAGACGCACAATTTAATCAAAAGGATCCACCTTCCTGGATCAGATTGAGTTATTGTGCCTGCAGCTGGGTCAGGGTCAGCAGAAGCGCATGGCAGTGGGGAATCAGTGCGGGGTGGTGATTGCCATGGCAACGACAGTGGGAAAACACAATGCACATCCGCCTCGCAAAAAGTTCCAGATTTCCAAGCTCGTATCTGGTTTGCAATTTGTTGACACATCAAAGGCGCTGAGCAAGCATCAACCATGTTGGTGGCCATTAATACACCAAATCGACAATGAAGGGAAAGCGTCAGAGCGAACTTCGAACGCGAGCACATTGTATTTGCCGCTTCTGGCCATCTTAGCAATTGTCAAGGCAAGGTTCGTCCGATTTCTCGGTGCCTACACACGAAATACTATAGCAATTGTGAAATATTCTACGTGTACTTCCAAGCGAAATGGACTCAAGTGCCTTTCGTCAAGTTCTATCCACTTCATAAACGTGAGATTGCTCGCGTGGAGCAATGTAGTTTCACCTCACGCTAGGGGCAACCTCTTATGCTTGAATTGTCGCCCACCCGCGCCATACATCGCGGCTCCCTGGCCGTGTCCAGCGACACGGTACTCATGTATCATCAACCCTTCTAAGCCCACCGGTCCTCGGGCGTGTACCTTGTTTGTCGAGATTCCCACCTCGGTTCCGAAACCGAATCTCATCCCATCACAGAATCTCGTTGAGCAGTTCCAGAATTTACAAGCGGAGTCCACGGCATTGCAGAAACGGTCTGCTATCTCCTTGGAAGAAGTCAGGATCGCGTCCGTGTGATGAGAGCCGTGGGTGTTGATATGCTCGATCGCCGCATCGACGCCTTCCGCTGATTTGATCGTTCGTACAGCTATGGTCAGGTCCAGGAACTCGGTATTGAAGTCACTTTCCGTAACGTCTTGCACATGCTGAGTGAACTTGTCTTGAGGAAGGCGCTTGGAGAGCGATTCTTTCGCGGCCGCGTCGCAACGCAGGGATACTCCCTTTTCGATGAGGGCGGTAGCGACAGCTGGAAGCACACTCTCAAGGACTTGCTCGTTGACAAGCAAAGTCTCGATGGCGTTGCAGGCTGCAGGATAGTCTGTCTTGGAGTCGACCGCTACATTGACAGCCATGTTCTCGTCCGCATCAGAGTGGATGTACAGACTACACAGCCCATCCGCGTGACCAAGCACAGGCATGTGAGCTTTCCGCTGACAGTTTCTCACCAAATCATTCGAGCCCCTGGGAATGACAAGGTCGATGTATTGGCTCAATTCAAGCAATGGATCAATTGCATCCCGGGTGGTCACCAGTTGGATCGAATCATTGGGCACATCGGACTTATCCAGCGCTTGGGAGATGACTGTTGAAATAGCTTTGAAGGATTCGGTTGACTCCTTGCCGCCTTTGAGGATCGCGGCATTGGCCGACTTGATGGCGAGTGACGCGATATTAGCAATGACCTCTGGCCTTGCTTCGAAGATTATGAGCAGTACACCGATTGGGCAGGTCTGCCGTTGGAGAGTCAGACCATCGTCAAGCTCAGTGCGTAGGTCAACCCTGCCGACTGAGCAAGTCAGCATGGAAGAATATTAGAACACTACTTGATGAGACAGAAGAACGACCACAAGAGGAATGCTAGCCACCTACCGGGATCTTCAAGCGCTCTAACATCTTTAATTCCCTGGAGCATATCGTCGAACTTCCCTTTTCGCGAGAGATCGAGACGTTTCATGATACTAGGACTCAGTTCGCCACTGGCTGATGACTGCTTAGCCAACTCCATGTCCTTGGCGTTTGCCTCCAAGATACTCTCTCGGGCCTCAGCCAACGCATCGTGGACTGCATCGAGCGCGGCATTTCTTGCAGACACTGGGAGTGTTGCTAGGGTTCTCGACGAAATCTTGGCGGAGCGAGCTGCTTGCTCGGGAGATGCATTAGTGAGAGACATTTTGGAGCTTTCTAATTCTTCTCCAAGTGCGTTAGTCTCTTCGTGAATTATCAATGTTGGAATTTGAACTGCAACTTGTTGGGGATACTGGCCCGAGTCATACCAATTGCAGGGTTGGACCTACTTCCATGGAAATTCTGCGACGGCTGTGATGCCTGAGGCGCCAAGCTGGCAGGGAACGGGTCGACGCGTCCAAGCGCGACTCCCCATGCAGATCCCAGCCACGTCGCCCAACATCCAACCTCTCCCGTCGTCCAGCGCGACCACAACACGCGACAAGTTGATACAGCACATCACCCAAGCGCTTAGCAAAGCCTTGACCGATCAACTCTGACTCGTCATCCTCAAAATCACATGGCTGGGTAGGGCGAGGCTCCATATGGATCCATCTCTAAGTAGTACCGATTTCTCTCCACTGTCTTCTCCCGCAACTCCCCTAGCACAACGTCGATACCCTTCCCAGTGTTACTTCCGTCTTTCTATTGCCGTACGCTCACACTCCTGCCTCCCTTCCGAAGGAAACAATACCGCTCTCGCGGGACCGCCAAATCAGCATGCTATCACTTAAAGACATTCTGGCAATGAGCTCGCCTATGCGTCTGGCGACGATCGCATTGCTTCTTGCTCGACCTGGTGTCTCACAAACGTATACGGACTGCAACCCGCTCCAGAGCTCCAACTGCCCGCCGGACGCTGCGTTGGGACAATCGATTGGCGTCGACTTCGCTAATGGGCGATCCGACCAATTCAGCCCAACCGGTAACCCCACCTACGACTCGAATGGAGTCTCGCTCTCCGTCGCCCAGCAGGGCGATGCACCGACCTTGATCAGCGACTGGTATATCATGTTTGGACGGGTGGAGATTACGATGAAATCTGCGCCTGGGCAGGGCATCGTCAGCTCGGTAGTTTTGCAATCGAATGACTTGGACGAGATCGACTGGGAATGGGTGGGCACGGCGACGCAACAGGTGCAGAGCAATTATTTTGGCAAAGGTCAGACTGGATCTTACAACCGAGCTGCGCTGCACGATGCACCGGATTGTCAAAACACCTGGCACAAGTACACCATCGACTGGACTTCGGATGAAATTGTCTGGCAGATTGATGGGACCACAGTGCGAGCGCTGAAGGCTCAAGACTCGCTGGGCCCTTATCCGCAGACGCCAATGCAGGTGAAGTTCGGTATCTGGGCCGGTGGTGATCCTTCAAACCCGCAGGGTACAATTGACTGGGCTGGTGGTCTCACCGACTACACTGCGGGACCTTACAGCATGTTGGTGGATTCTATTTCTGTCACAGACTACTCCACTGGATCAGAGTACACGTGGAGCGATCAAAGTGGAGCCTGGACTTCGATCAGATCAAAGGGCGGCGAAATCAATGGCAACATTGGCGCCGATACGATTGCCTCTGGCGATGCCCCAGCCGTTACTACCGCTGCAGCTGGATCCAATGTTGAGCCGTACTCTGGCACTCATGCCTCGTGCTCCACTTGCTCCTCACCTGGTATTGGCGGCTGGACAGTAAGTGCATCTTCAGCGCCTTCGGTGACGAATACGGACTATCCTGGCCTCCCTTCCGGGTGGACTGTTTCAAGCTCAGGAAAGGTCATCCCGCCCAGTGCGGCTCCTGTCAGTAAGCACTATCTTGTATATCTCTCGCGTCATGCCTGAGAATCAATTGCTGACTTTACTCGCAGTCGACATCCCATTCCGCCTTGTCTGTCTCGTCGCCGGTGGTCTCGCAAGTGGCTTCCTCCTCAGGCTCGGGCTATAACGGTATCACCTCCTTCAATGACCCAAGCCCGCTTGCTACCAGCCCTGGTGAAGTAAGCACTGTTACCAGCCACCCAAGCGGCGTTGGAAGAAGCCCCTCGGTCACTAATGCAGCGAGCTTCACGACCCGATTTCAGGCTGCTGCCGTCGACGCGGCCGCGGTCACTACGAGCTCGAATGGCGTCGTATTCTTGCAAACCACCGATGTTGGCACCCTAGCTTCGGGCACCGCTCACAGCGGAGGGTTGCCTCGGACTGAACGTTTGGATGTAAAACTGACTGTTCTCATATCCACTTTTGCGAGTTTGGTTGGGATTTTTCTCTTTGTATAGGATTGTTCTTCGCATAGCGATTCGGAGCGATACAGTGATTGTACAGATAACATGGGAAGGGCGGCGGGGCAGATCATGCTTGAAGATGAAACGAGATACGATTAATCAACATTGCATAGCGGCATATGCGAGGTTTTGCTGCAGGTCGTACTGTTGTTGCATCCGGTTGCTGCCGGCAGATTGGCAACGTCATTTTATTTACTTCTGGTTCTTGTTTCCTGTTGATGTTTCAGCTCATCACAAACTTACTTTGAAGTAAATATTGCCAGACGATCTCAATGCAGAATCACCTGGGCTTTGACTGATACAAGATTCTACTTCATGTGGCCAGTCCCAGCTTCATGCACTGCTCTTTAGGGAGTGGTTGGGTATCTTGGGCAAGGGCCGAGTTACCTTGCTCCACAAATTGTGGCCATCAACCTTGTCGTAGCATTGACCGCCTTCCTTTTTGGCATTAAGTTCAACCCCGCTATTCGTGGGGAATATAGATCACGTTTAAGTCGCCAACTTTGTTTCAACAGGCTCTCATCCGTAATTGAGTGCCTCCAAGTACGAATCTTGTTTTCGACATCCCGTTGTCGTCTCGACAAAGATGAGAGCTTCGTTGGTTCTGTCATGCTGGGCCGCATCGGCAGCGGCCCTCTGGCCCATTCCGAGTACCTTTACCAGCGGTGATAAGGCGTTGTGGATCGATCGCGATGTGAAGATTAATTATCGGATCGCTGAGAGCGTAGGCGAGCTACATCTTGCACAGAACGTGTTGACGAAGGCTGACCAAGAACATGAGTCCGCATACGGCAGCTCATCTGGCAACACGAGTTGGTCAAGCCGGATTATTGAGAATGCAAAAGAGAGGACTATTGATACGCTGTATGCGATTCCAAACTTCTTTGCGATACGAAGAGAACAACTGCTTATTATGAAGCCAGGTTCAACAAGAACTTCGTCCCATGGAAATTCCATCCTCGCTTTTCCGACTTCGAACCTGATTTGGGTGATGACTCGACGTACATTAAGTCGATTACACTCCAACAAAACGCCTCCGATCCAGCAGGCATCGCAAAGCCTACCACTGGCAGCGTAGATGAATCATACACGGTAGACATGTCCGCCAACGGCGAGGTGACCATCACTGCTGGATCCTCTATCGGGCTTTCTTATGGTTTGGCAACGTTCACGCAATTATTCTACAAGTGCAGCAAAGGCGAAGGTGTATATACCACACTTGCCCCGGTCCACATCACTGACTCGCCCATGTTCCCATGGCGAGGCTTGAACATTGACACGTCTCGCACGTTCAAGCCCATGCAGGATATGTATGCCATGATTGACTCCATGGCGTTCAACAAGATGAATAGGCTACACTGGCATGTTACCGATGCGCAAGCCTGGCCTCTAGAGATTTCCAGCATGCCTGAGCTAGCAGACGAAGGTGCTTATGCCTCTTTCCAGAAATATTCCGCCGAAGATGTGAACGCGCTACAGGAGTATGGCGCCCTTGTTGGTGTCGAGGTGGTGATGGAGATTGACAACCCCGGCCATACCTCCTCTATCGCTTTCTCACACCCCGATCTGATTGCGGCGTTCAATGTGCAGCACGACTGGAATACCTATGCCGCTGAGCCGCCATCGGGAACTTTGAAGCTCAACTCGACTGCCGTGTACGACTTTCTGGAGAAGCTGTTTGACGATTTGTTGCCGAGGCTGAAACCATTGACGAGCTACTTCCACTTGGGAGGCGATGAGGTCAACATGAATGCGTATAATCTGGATGATACTGTTGAGAGCAACTTATCGTCGGTCCTCCAGCCGCTGATGCAGAAGTACATGGATCGCAACATGGATCAGATTGAGTCAGCGGGCTTCACCCCACTTGTGTGGGAGGAGATGTTGCTAGAGTGGAATTTGACGTTGCCGAAAGACACTATCGTGCAGTCATGGCAAAGCGACGAGGCACTTGCTGAGATTGTTTCAAAGGGTTACAGGGGGTTGGCAGGAAACTGTAAGTGGTACTCGTCTGCGAAAGTTATGAGATAACCTCTGCTGACGGCTGCTTTAAGACAACTATTGGTACCTGGACTGTGGCAAAGGCCAGTGGTTGAACTTTTACCAAGGCGAGAGCTCGCAACAGTACTGGCCTTACCTTGATTACTGTGACCCATTCAAGAACTGGAGGCTAATGTACAGCTATGATCCTCTGAACGGTATCCCAAAGAATGCCACGCACCTGGTACTCGGCGGGGAAACGCACATCTGGTCTGAGCAGACTGATGCTGTGAATCTTGAATACATGGTTTGGCCGAGAGCATGTGCAGCCGCAGAGGTCCTGTGGAGTGGCGCCAAGGATGCTAGCGGGCAGAACAGAAGTCAGATCACAGCTGCACCAAGGTTGAGTGAGATGAGAGAGCGATTGGTGGCGAGAGGTGTGCATGCGGATGCTATCCAAATGCCGTTCTGCGTTATGAACGGGACTCAATGTGCCCTATAATGCGTCGCCTATCGACCCTTACTGGGCGCGATCCGGAACGGGAGCCGCCGATGTAGATGCATGCTAATGTCAACGTAGTCTGGCTCGGTTTCAGGGGTAATGATGTTGTGTCTCATCAAAAAGTCAATGACGACCAGAGCTGGACCCTCTTTGAACTCCCTGTTGAGCAGTGCAGCCTGCACATCTGGTACGCTCATGCAGTAGTAATCCTTCACCTCCTCATCATGCGGTTTCGGCGCAACCCCTTCTGGCAGCTCCATGTCGTAAACGTAATTGACATCAGGCAGGACCAGACCCTTCTCGCCTTTGAACTCGGGTCCCGTCGTTTGCATGCATGTAAGCACACCTCTGGCCCGAACGAGATGACGAACAAGGTCCTCAGGTAGCGAGGCTTCTTCATCAGCCTCACGTATCAGTGTCTCCAGGGGCGCTGCTCCGGCCTTGACGCCCCCAGCAACAGTCGTGTCGAGCATGTTGGCGCCAGTGTAGAGGTGTGCAGCCCGACGTGGGATCCATAGCTTCATGCCCTCGGGTGTATTGGTATAGCACACCATGCTAGCGCCACACTGCATTGTGCCAAATAGAGCAGCCGCGAAGCGCTCCACATAGGTCGGATAGTTTGCCCCAAGGATGGCGAAAGGTTCGCTATGCTTGCCGTCGAGGAGATGGAATAGCTTCCGATCTACACATTCGTTGATGACTTCTGCAAAGGCTTCGTTGACTGCGTTCGAAGTATCCTTGCCATCTGAAGTGTCGTGTACGGTCACGCGGCGAGGGTGCTCATGCTGGACTGTAAAGCGATTCGTCCATGGCATCTTTTCCACCGTTTCCTCAAGAAGGTAGCCATGAGGTGTATCATCATACGGCAGGTAAAGCTCGTAGTACAAGTCCTTTGCCGCAGGATCTAAGGGAAAGCTGAGTAATGAAATCATTGTCAGTACCTACCATTTCAGCGACGATGCACTTTTTAAACGCACTTGTCGGTGTCTCGAACGAGATCGAGATATGTAGTCTTGTGACCACTCATCTTTGCTACTTAGCCCAACAAGCCAATTCAAGCCAGGGATGTGCAAAAGTTGCACGTAGACGTGCAGGACGTTCTGCCGAGGTCTTAATGTATAGTCGCCCTACAAATGTCAAAGTCGTTAAGAGCGATATGTCGTTTGGGAGCCAGTCAGGCGTGTGAGGTTGTGTACACGAAGTTCACCTCAACCAACTGCTATCAGTTGCTGCTGGTGGCGGAGGCGGAGGCGCTCCGGCACGTGCCTCAGATACCTGGCCCAAGCTTCTCCACTCTGCATCTCGAATTTCGACTTCGAAATTTTGGCACTGTTCTCTAGCTTAACCCATCAGCCAGCCCAGCACCGCGCCTAGCAAAGACCGGACATTACCGCGAGCATACACAATGGCGCCAAAGAAGAGCAGCAAGACCTCGGACAGCATCAACGCCAAGTTGGCGCTGACGATCAAGGTACGATAAGACGTGTGCTCCTTGGCCAGAAGAGATTGGGAACTGACGAAGAGCGCAGTCCGGCAAGGTCACTCTGGGTTACAAGTCTACCCTCAAGACTCTCCGTGCTGGCAAGGCCAAGCTCATCATCATCGCCGGCAACACCCCGCCGCTGAGGAAGTCTGAGCTCGAGTGTACGTTCCACTCCCCAGTGTCAATGAAGGAATCGTAGTTCAGTTGCTAACTTGAATCGCAGACTACAGCATGTTGGCCAAGTGCTCCGTCCACCACTTCTCCGGCAACAACGTAAGCATACCTCCCTATACCTGAATAAAGCGCATGGCCGCATCACAAACATATGCCTGGCGAAGGAGCTATTTTCATGGCTCTGGAAGGCCTTTTTGCTCTTCTAGAGCCCTGAGAAGCAGCTTCGCGCACCAATAAGGCGAGCTGTGGAGGGAATTACTGGCTGACACTACCTGCAACAGATTGAGCTCGGCACTGCCTGCGGTAAGCTCTTCCGCTGCTCTACCATGGCTATCCTGGACGCCGGTGACTCCGACATCCTGAGCTCCCAGGCTGCCCAGTAAGAATGTGTAGCACGACAATTGAATGCACGACGGGCCATTCACGAGGACATACGGCGCCCTATATTTGTTCCCCGGAGTGATAAATGACGCACTCTGGTGGAATATTTTAGTGCCACTGCCTCTGGCCGTATGATATATACCTATTAGATACCCATCGTAGCATCTGCACATCTTACCAACTTTCTGAACTTTTGATTTCAAATAATATGATAATTCCATGTGAAGGACGCCGTTGCCTTGCTTTACGCTCAGATATTGCGCTCGAATTCTGTGCACGTGACCCACACGGCTTACTCAATTTGCCCGCAAAGTCTTGGCATCTGCGGGTGCTTTGAAATCCAACTTGAGCCACCTCAAAGTCGGACGTCACATCGAGACTTGTTCTCTTTCATCACCACCACTAACCTACAGCACACCGTCAAAATGGCACGTCGCCCGGCGAGATGCTACCGTTACTGCAAGAACAAGGTACGCCACCACCGAGACCGAGATATGGCGATGGAAAGAGATGGCGAAAAGAGCATCGGAAAAGAGACAAAATGAGCACGGGGTGGCAAGACGAGGATCCAGAAAGAGCAGACGACTGACGAGCTTTTTGATATAGCCGTACCCGAAGTCGCGGTTTAACCGTGGTGTGCCGGACCCCAAGATCCGTATCTTCGACCTTGGCCGCAAGCGCGCGAACGTCGACGAGTTCCCGCTATGCATCCACTTGGTCTCCAACGAGTTGGAGCAGCTGACCTCTGAGGGTCTCGAAGCTGCCCGTATCACGGCCAACAAGTATGTCTCAACTGTGAAGGAATAGCTCCGGCCGCGAAGCTAAGGCGATGGACTGACACATGATCAAGGTACCTCGTCAAGACCGCCGGTAAGGAAGGTTTCCACCTTCGTGTCCGTGCCCACCCATACCACGTCGTCCGTATCAACAAGATGTTGTCTTGCGCTGGTGCCGATAGACTGCAGACCGGTATGCGTGGTGCTTTCGGTAAGCCGTACGACAGCGTTGCCCGTGTCAACATCGGCCAGATTCTCCTGTCTGTCCGCACTCGTGACTCCAGTAAGTTGCACTCATGATGTCTCTGTTTGTGTGAGTCGTTACTGACAGACTCCTTCAGACCGTGCCAACGCCATCGAGGCTCTCCGCCGCAGCCAGTACAAGTTCCCTGGCCGTCAGAAAATCATCGTCTCCAAGAACTGGGGCTTTACCCCTCTCCGTCGTGAGGAGTACATCGAGAAGCGCAAGGCCGGTCACGTCAGGATCGACGGCGCTTACGTGCAGTTCTTGAGGAACAAGGGCCCGCTCGAGTACAACATGAGGCGCTTCCCGGAGGCTTTCAAGACCGAGACCGAGGCATAAGAAGTTCTCACGGTCTGGAAACGGATTCGCTTTGTGCTTCATGATTCATGAGACGAGCGTGGCTGGGAGAAGGGGAATTCTAAGCAAGATCAATTAGCATCAGATCATCATGGCGTCTTTGGTAGGCCTGAGTGTGTTTAGTATGGGCTAGATGCGAATACACGCATGCCTTTCTCAAGCTACGTCCTCATGAAACTTTGTTCCGAATGTCTCCAATTGCCCCAACCAGAAACCCCGTGAATGTGGATGCGGGCGCGTGCTTGCGCTGCTTGCCCAAGCAATCGCTTCCAAAGATCTACCTGTCGCCACAGATCAATTGGAAGTTCCCCTAGTTGTACAACAAAACTTGCCAATGGTTACTCAGATCAACAGCAAGTATCCTCCCACTTCTCGAGTTGAGTGACGTAGGTTTCAGTGCCGTTCCCATGAAGCATCTCCTTCGGCGTATAGGTCTCCGATTGGGGCCCGGATCATAGACCTGGCAATACTTACGGCTATCACTAGCACATTGAGGATATGAAGGTCATTCTTTGCATTTTGCAGAGTAGAACGAGGGCACAGAGATGGATAAAGAAGCGCCTCTCGAGATAGCCAACTTGCTGGTGCATACCTCCTTGTAATCATGCCACTGATTCCTCAGCATAGTATGTCTAACTAGCAATGGCCGACTCGAATCTACTGCCAAGCGGATACACCTCTATTCCGGCTGTAAAATTTATATAACCAAATACAAGCTCGTCAAAAAGCTAGGCCCAACGAACAAGCCCATCCAGAAGATGACATTCCCCAGCACCACCCTGCCCTTTAGCAGCTTGCTCCTGCTCACCATTACGAGCGGCATCTGCAGCAACTGCATCCAGAACAGATAACCCCTCACCTTCTTGAACATGATCGCCATACACATCTCATGCACCAAGGCACTGAGCAAGAACGTCACGAACGTCGCCGCATTCCGGCTCAGGTGGAAGGTACTGATACTGCTATGGTAGACGTGGCGGAGGAGGAAATTATGCACGGGGCGGTTCCAGTCGCGTGCGTACTGGTCCCAGGTAACGGAGTTCCACCAGTCGCCGTAGAAGCCGCGGTCGGCGAAGCGCGTCACTTCGGCCAGGACGTTGAGGATGCATTCCCAGATCAGGTACCAGGTCAGGAGCTGCTCGATTAGCAGCGGGAATAGCATGTCGCTGACGATGAAGGGGAATTCCCGCCAGCGCTCCTCGATCGGCATCCCGGCTTCTTTCATCGCCACCGTTTTGGCTACGGGCGGGTAGATGAAGGCCTGGCTGACGACCATCATGACGCAGAGTACGCCGAACGTCGCCGTGACTTTTTCCAGAACGTAGAACCAGTTGATGCTCTCCTGGCGAGGGTAGTCGAGCTCGTAAACTAGCGTGGGGAGGCAGACGAACTCGGCTATGTTGCCCAGAGTCAGGTTGTTAGGGTATGCCTTGGAAGGATTATTTGTTCCCGCTTTGCCATGAAGTTCCTGGGTCAGATCGGAGATTTCGTCGTGGATGACAGACTCGAATGTCTTCATTTGGCCAAGGTCAATTGATCGGCCGGACTCGATGGCTTGCGCGACAGAGGCTACGTCGGACTGTTCGACGGTGAGGTTTGTAGAAGTGCGGTGGCCCATTGAAGGGCGGCGTTTAGGGGCTGCGTCTGCGAAGGAGCCAGTACGAGGACTGTGGTTGGAGAGCTTAGCAAAATCAACGCCTGAAGATGCCGCGTCAATTTGTTGAGAATTCCGAGGGCTGGTGTGCGCAGAATGGACAGGTTCCATGGCCTGAAGATTTTTTAGCCGTCTTTCCAGCAGGCGACGGCGACGGTAGACGCCGGAGAGATATCCGTTGTAAAATCCATAACTATGCTGCTTCATCAAAAATACCAAACCATGCAGCACAGCAAAGATGGTATGTGTCCACGGCCATTCCCGGAAATATGCCCATCCTACGACCGCGCCGAGATACAGAGTCTGCCAGACATTTTGGATAATCCAGCCACCCTTTGCCCAGTTGATATAGCCTTTCTGGACCAAATTTTGAAGCAGGTAGCCTTCTAAGATGGCGGAGCCGCACATGACCCCGTCGGTAATCCCCAAGACAAAGACGTCGTGCGAGAACATCATCTTCATGATCTGGTTGCTGCCCAGAATACTTCCGTATTCGCGATAATTTGACATGCTCACCCGCACGAACATCAAGACCATGGCGATCCAGAACAAGGTGAAGAAGCCGAAGAAAGGGCTCTCTGAGCTGGTCGGATTCTGCCGGTCGAATGTGGTGAATTGGCGGGTGAAGACCAAGTCTCGAATGCGCATCCTCGGTGGCTTCTTGTTCCCGGCTTCCACCTCTTCTCTTTCTATTCCCTTGCGCAGGATGTCTTTGATCTCTGGATCGTCTGCCGTCAGGATGTAGCGGCCTTTCCTATCGGTCCGTTCCAGCCTTATCTGGATGCTACTCCTTTTCTTATGCTTCGAAGGGGACGTCGGTGGCGATGTCACATTCGGCGTATTCCCCTGCTTCTCCCTGTCCGAGTTGCCTGTTGCGGGTCGGTAGGTCTCCTCTAGACTCTTCCTGCTGTTCGCAACCAGGGTGTCCGGATCGAGTTCCATGTCATCGTAATCTTCTATCGTATCGTCTGACCCATCGTCCTTCTCATCCTGAACTGCGGACTCGGACCGCGTGCCAAAGTCCCTACTTTCCGTCGTCTTTGCTGGGTGGAGTGCCGTACCATTGCTGGCAGCAGATTGGTCTGCGGAGAGCGCTGCCAGGCCATCGTGGCTCAGCTTGCCCGAGAGGCTCTTGTGTTCAAAGGTATCATGCGAAGCCAACGGTGGCCGCGATTGGCCTTCGGTCATTCTGTACGGTTATGCACTGTCGGCGTGAAGCTGCGAGCTTAAGACGATGATTGCAGCGCCTGTTGTGTTCCCGATCTGATAAGGTAACTTTTTAAGTTAAGAGCACTGTGACTGCGGGTGAGACATAGTTCTAGAAAGGCATCATAGAGATTACCAATACAACTTTGTTCATGGGCGAGGAAGACGTAGTAGTAAACTGGCCATACAAGTTTTCCAAGATACCTCTACTAACAGGCGATTGCTCCTCCCGCCGCGCGCTCGCGTATGAAACCAAGCAGTGACGCCACATCTACCTCCTAACGTTCGGCACTGTAAGCCAAAACCGAGCCGAACGAAATCGTTTCAGCCCTACGCGAGACTTTCCGCTGTACTATCTCCGACACCAATCATATTCGCGACCTTTGGACTCCACGCGATGCATGCCTACTACATATAGTTAAAACCCTCTATAGGCATCTTCCGAGTAGTAATACCGCGCTATAGTAATAGGATTCTTTAGCTTTTTTTCTTCCCCTACTAAATATTACTAATCTTTAATATCTATTATAGTAATCGACTTTTTAGATCTATTATTAAACTATTATTATATTATAATTATAACTACCTTGTTAGTAGTCTTATCTACTAGCTTAGCGCTACCTTAAAAAATAAAAAGGACCCTTTTTATAGATTTAGAACGAGCTAGCCTACGCCGTATTTATATAGAAAACCTATAATATATATAAAAAGAGCTTACTATAGAGTTTAAAAAGTAGTATAATAAATAGGTAATATAAGATATAGTCTCTATAATCCTTAGTAAAAGATATAAATATCTTAATAGCGGCGCTATAGAGTATTTAAAATATAAGAAGGCTTATTAAGAGTACTAGCTAAATTTTAAAGTAGCTCTTGCTTAGTAGGTAATTATTAAATAGTCGCGGTAGCTAATTAATAGCGATATCTTAAGAATTAAGGCCTCGTAGTTCTAGTACCGACTACTTTAGTATAGTAGCCTTTAAGAGCCCTACTAAAATAATAGCTAATTAAATAAGTTTAAAACCTATAAAAGTATTAAAAAGTTTATTTAATATAGTAAAACTAATAGTATAAATAAAAAAGAAACTATAATAGCCCTTACTATAGTTTAAACTTAGATTATTTAATATTTACTAGAAAATTAATATAACTATAACGAAACTAGCCTCTTCTAGAAAGCTATACTAGAGCGCTCTCTATCTATATACTATATTACTAGTATTAAGAGCGATAAAGTAAGGATTACGCTCTACTTTTATATAAATACTTTTAATAGTTATAAGTTTAAGTTTTAGATAGTTAGTTAATATTAGAGGCTAACCTACTTTTAAGCTACTAGAATTAAGTTAGAGCGCCTTAACTATATCTATTAATAGAATAAAAAGGCTTAAATAATAGCTAAAATCTTTATTAAATAGTTATACTAATTTAACTATTAAATAACTAGCCGAAAGGTAGTACTACTACTTAATAACTTTAGTACTTATATTACTACCTATAATAAACTATTAGTACTACCTAAGGGCTATAAGCTTTAGAATACTAAGGTTATATAGTTACCTCCTAATTTAATTAATAAGATATAGCCTTTTAATTAGAGGATTATAGCTTTATTTAAAGCAATCTATAAGCGCTATTAAATTTAATTTATAGTTAAAAAGCTTAATAAGGGCTAAAATTTATATAAAAGTATAAATTTATTAAAAGTTTTTAGATTTACTCGACATACTTAGTATAAGGTATCTAGTAAGATTATAACTAACTACTAGATCTATATTTAGTTTTAAGAGGCTTAGTAGCTAGTTTAGTAGGTAGTAGTTTAAAAGAAGATCTAATAACTATTTTAGAAATTTTATAATAAATAGAGGATTTAGAACCTTATAAATATCTATATATTTATTAATCTATTAAAAGAGGTAGTTAAGGACTTACTAGAGGATTCTATAAAAGTTATAATAGAGTAGTTTAAACTACTACTTTAGTAAGAGGATAAAAATAAAGATAAAGTTATAGAGTAGCTAAAGAGGGTTACCGCTTATAAAATAATTAAATTACTTAGTTAGCTATAACTTTATAAAAAACAATCTACTAACTATAATAATAACTAGCTTAAAGGTTTTAATTAGTATAAAAAAATATTTTAGAAGCGCTATTAAGAGAGCCTACAATAAGGTTAAATAGATAGATACTTTATTACGTAATTTTAATATAGTAATAGAGGCTCTATAGTAATAAGACCTTCTAGATTTTGACAATTGCTATAGAGGGTTTTAACTGTAGTACGTATTTTCTATCTTTTAAGAAGCTACAGTAAGGCGCTGATTCATTTGTAGTACTCGAAACTCCATGCCAATTCGTCATCTACGCCACACATCTCACATCACGCTTTCCCAGTAGGAACATCGAAGAACACCATTGCACCGCTGTCTTGATCAAACCCATCAAAGCGGAAGAACCCCTTCCTCTCAAACTGTACGGTTGTCCCAGGCTGCACCGCGCGAATCTCTCCGTCTGTCATAGCTCTAACGACAGTCTGTGTAACGGGTGTCAGGTATTCTTCCAAATCATCAGCCGGCTCCAGCTTGTCCCTCGTGATTAGGAAATCGAACGTGTACAGATCCAGCGCGACAGGCTCCTCGCCGGGTACGCTCGCGAGCCAGGTGATTTTCTTCTTCGTCTTCTTGAAATCGCCGTCCAAATGCAACTCCACGTCCAGCGCTGAGACGCGGCCGGAAGCCTCGTCCTTCTTAATGGAGCGTATGAAGGCGTTACCCCAGCCCATCAGCGTGATTTCCTCATTCACTTCGAATGTCTTTGCATCAGCTTGCTCGATGAGGATGACGTCCGTATGCGTGAGCGATCTGGTCCCCATAGCCGACTTCTTCGGATGAAGAGGTCTTTGGGCACTACACCGTGCAGCCAGACCACTCACACTACAGCGAACGACGTGTTGCATGTCGATTGCGGTATATCTCGGCGCAATCGGATCGATGACCTTCCGGTTGACAGCCCACAGCGCACCCCATTCCAAATTCAGGATATTCCTGCTCGGGCCCTGTTTTAGAATGAAGTCCCGCAGAGCTGTGACGGTCATGCCCCGCCGCATAATGCCTCTGATAGTAGGCATACGCGGGTCGTCCCAGCCCCAAACACGGCCTTGAGCGACGATTCTAGCCAGTTTACGTTTGGACAGAACAGTGCGGACAAAGTTCATCCGCGAAAAGTCCCAGATCGTGACTGCGCGTAACCCTAACGCCTGCTGCATCCATTCATACTGAGCGTTGCGGTCGCGATACTCGTTCGTCCGCAGAGCTAGCGTGACACCTTCAAGCGAGTCAAGAATCGGCGCACAGAAATCGTACGTAGGGTAGATCTTCCACGCCTTGCCTGTGCGATGGTGAGGCTGCAAGTTGCATCTATAGATGACCGGATCGCGCAGTGTTCCATTCGGATGGTCTTGTGCGATGCGAGCGCGGAGGCACCACCGCTGCCCTTCCGCTGTGCCTTCTTTCATCTCTTCGAAGTGACTCAACGTCTCTTCGATGCTGAGATCTCGACATTTGGAAGGTAGCCTGTTTCTGCGGTCTTGGTCGCCCTTCCCAAGCTCCGAGTCATCTGCAAACGCTTTTCCTGCCTGGATGAGTCTCAAGGCAAGTTCGTACGTGGTTTGGAAATAGTCACTAGAGTAGGATATCACATCCGGCACAACGCCCATTAACTTCAGATCGAAAAGGATGGAGTCCTGAAACTCCTGAGACTCTTTCGATGGATTTGTGTCGTCGAAACGACATATCAGCTTCCCACCTGGCTGTGCGTGTGCGAAATACTCATTGAGTAGAGCAGCTTTAGCGTGACCAATGTGCAGATATCCAGAAGGCTCAGGGGGGAATCGTGTCACTACAGGTCCACTCGTCTCGGGAAGATCAATCTCGTAGCTTGCGCCGGAGGAACTCGCCGCCATCTTCTGGTTCGATGAATGGCGGTTGAACTCCTCCAGGCAGGTCTCGAGCCATGATGTTGAGCTCTCAATATGGCCATACCAACGTGCGACATTGGTAGTGAATTTTCGGAGGATTGGTCGTGCGGCTTTGTTGCCTCGTATTGCTCCCCAGATGGCGAAGTCGTTAGCGTCCGGTACATACCCGTGTATGAATGATCGCAGCGTGAGATGACGATCGAGGTCAGCGAGTAGGCTGCGTAAGACAGCGAAGTCGACGCTGGAGAACTCTGTCGCCCTCCTTACCCATTTCTGTGGTGATGGTCAGGGAGCAAACATGGACGGACGGTACAAATCGCGCTTACTGTGGTTGCTGGTGCTGCGGATCCAGCGTGCGTCGTTATCAAGTGCGATACAGCGTCGCCACCGCTCAGTTCACTGCCGTCTTGAAAGGTCAGAACCGGCATCGAAACACCGTCTTTAGCTGGCGCGTAGCTTTTGCGAGTGAGGGGGGTCTGTTTGGTCTGGTGAAGATGGTACTCTACTAAAAGGACTGGGACCACAGCTGACACATCACCGCCGACTGGTATTTGGATAAGCGTCATCTTCTTGATCGTTGTGGAAGGAATGGCCACAATTCACTGGGAAAGAAAGATGAAAGCAGAAGAAGACTACTATGTACTGGCGTTACGAGTTGAAGACAGGGGCGGATGCAAGCCGATGTCGAGTCACTGCATGAGTAACCAGGGCCCAGCCTGTAGGTGAATTCCCGACTTGGAAGGTCTCTTGGGGGCATGCATGATCTTGTAATTCCGGCTAGAGATATCTCGCCGTGTATGACTTTGGTGAGGATGTACATCGCGTGTCCTGTGGGCGCCCTCCGCAATAAATCAGCCACGGCCCTCAAATCATCTGAAGTGTTGAGGGATGGATATCATAATGGGAACCTCCCAGTCAGGTTCGGCCATAGGTTGCAGAAAACAGAGGATCCCGTCCGCTCTCCTGTACTTAAGCTGCAAACCGGCAGATTAGTATTACCGTGGGTGACCAGGTGAGAATCCCTGCTGCTGAACTTTTTGCATTTCTTTTTGTCGTCGTTGAATGTCGATCTTTTTGGCGTTGGTCCAAAATTTCACCTCTGGAAGTTGGAGAGGGCCTAGGAGTGGGGCTGAAGCGCTAGAGCTCGGAACGTGAATTGGCCGAACCGAACGCTGGAGGGCAGCTCCTTCATCCCAGCGGCAAACACTAACAATGTGAGAAGCATCTTTCTTGCTATGAACGAGAAGGCAGTCATAGCCAGATCGCAGAAGAGTGCAGCGCAAGCACCTGCAAAGTCTGGTGATCTTTGCAATATCCTGATCTCACTTTTTGCAGGGCGTGCACCTAGAATCGAGGCGCCACCGGGAGGCAGTGGATCACAAAGGTCTCGAAGCAGTTGGTAATGTACTGACAGGAGCCATTGCTTCTCGAGAGCTCAGCAAATAACTTCGTAGAACTTGTCTCTTTTAAAAATTGGATACTGCACAGCGCATAAGAATGAAGGGACTCTCTGCTACAAAGAGACACCTCCACAGGCGAAACGTGAAGTCTTCACATGTCCTCCAGCTCCAATCACCCCGCGCATCGGCGAGATTAAGAGCCGACTGGCCGACTGCCGGAGGCGTATTTTCTGCGAAGAAAAGAACTGCCCCTCCTACCTAGGTAGTAATTACCTCTCTAGGCACTATTGAACTGCAACGCGAGTAAGACTGCGAGCGATTAAGTCAGGTATTGCCTGTTGCAGCGATCTGCTCCTTTTGCTTACCCTATTCCTGCAATACGGCCGAAAGACGCAGTGAGACATGGCTACGCAACAGCCCGTCGCTGCTGAAGCAGTTACCATTGACACCAACACCACAAACGACGAGGTCTTGCTGGCCGCTACCAACCATGACCTCGAGAGCCTGAAAAAGCTGTTGAAGATCGGCAGCCCCAAGATTCAGGATCCAGACACAGGCTTCTCGCCGCTCCACGCCGCAATCGCATCTTGCGAGCCTGACGAGGAGCTGAAAGGTGAGGAAGGCGTCAATGGTGCTGGAGACGCCGTCCACAGCAATGCACTTTCGGAGGAGTCGGCGGTAGAGACGGTCAAGCTGCTCCTGGAGAACGGAGCTATTTGGAATGAGCTGGACAACAACGACGAGACTCCCGGGTGTCTGGCACTTCGTCTGGGTTTGAAGGCGGTCTACAACGAGATTGTCGGTGCTGGTGTCCGGGCGGAGCTGCTCTTTGGCAGATTAGACGACTACCAGCTGCTCGAGGAGGAAATCTCAGACGATGAAGAGGACGAGGCGATCGTCGGCTTTGAGCCTGGTCCGCCGTCCCACGCTGGTCTCCGCCCTGCAGACTCCGCCAGCAATGGTGTGGACGCAAGCGAAATCCCCGCTGGGTTCGAACCTGCTCCGAACCCATCATACAAGGTCGATGAAGAGGGCAAGGCGACCGAGGCCGGTGCGGATACCAGTGTGCCCGATGTGTCCGCAAGCGATGCGAATGGCGACTCCTCGCACGTAGCCGAGCCAGCACTTTCCAACCCTAACGTCAACAACGAGGATTACCTCAAGTCCGAACTCACCTACTCGGGCGATCGTCTGTTAGATTCGGACAACAACGCCGTGATGATGGACTGGGAGACGGAGATCATGAAGACTTCTGCCGATCAATTGGCTTACAAGCCGGGCCTGCGAACCATGAACGTCGGCCACGGTATGGGTATCGTTGATAGGATGTTCTTGGAGAACAAGCCCTCAATGCACCACATCGTCGAGGCACACCCCGCCGTGATCCAGCGATTGAAGGAGACGGGCTGGTACGAGAAGGAGAATGTGCGCGTGCATGAGGGCCGATGGCAGGACGTCTTGCCTAAGTTGGTAGAGGAAGGTGTAGTTTTGGATGGAATCTACTACGATACCTACGCAGAGGACTACAAGGACCTCAAGGAGTTCTTCACGGAGCATGTCATTGCCCTGCTGGACAAGGACGGCAAGTTCGGCTTCTACAACGGTCTGGGTGCCGACCGACAGGTGTGCTACGATGTCTACACGAAGGTAAGGATACCAACTCTCCTGTACGAACGTTGCCGCATGAGAACTGACTATTCATTTCCAGGTCGTCGAGCTTGATCTCTTCGATGCCGGCCTGGACGTCGAGTGGACGGATATTGCAGTCCCGGATCTCAAGTCGCGTGATGAATGGAATGGCGTCAGGTACCCGTACTGGGGCAGCATCGAGACCTACAGATTGCCGACTTGCAAGTTCGTGGGTTGAACGCACGTAGGTGCTGCTGTTTTAGAACAATAAGTACGACTGCTGCACACGGCGATAGCATCTGCGGATGAAGTGTGTAGTGCTACACGTGCATCAGAGGTGAGGTGGTAGCTCGCCTCCCGAGCTGCACAATGCTTGCAGGGCCCACTGGACAGTACGAGCCAGATTGATGCTGTGCCAAGGGGCTTCGCGGGCCACGGTCTGGCTCGCACAGATCCGATCCAGCATTAAACGAAGCGTAAGAGAGAGTAAGAGAGGGCCATGATGTTGAAGACTTTTAGTCGGCCAAAGAGACGGTCAGCAGTGCAATTGACGAATTCATGAATGATCCGCTGCTGGCGCTGGCTTCGGCCTATTTGGCAACGCTCCCGGGTCACCCTTAGGCCTATCTTTCCAACCCGATATCAAATCATTAGTAGGCTGGCTTTCCGGATCTAGCACTTTACTCGCCGTCTCCGCTCCATAGACTGGTAGCCGTTTCAACCCTTTACTCTTGAACGAGCTGGGCACCAACTTGGGGTCTAACAACCCCACCTGCACTAGGACTGACGCCTGATCCCAGTAGAGATGCTCGTGGAATAGTTTGCCACCCCGTATGCAGACCACGTTCACAATCGCAATGTGCACGACTTTCCCGGTCGGTGGCACGTCCGGCAGACACCAGGGGACCTGCTGCGTATGCTTAAACGACACAACCATCTCGTCCACGACCTGATCCACGCCAATAGTCCGGCTCACGAGCTTCATCTGCAGGCTCGGAGGGTTCTTGCCGAGGAAGTGGTCCCGGTAGAAAAGAAACAGCTCCTTGTTCCCGATACCCCCCGTCATGGTCGGGACGTGCGTCACGTAGGGATCCCCCTCGACCATCGTCGCCATGGTCCCCACGGCATCCTGCGTGCCCCAGCTCAGCCGCAACTTGTCTTCCCAGATGTCCTCGAGCGCGACCTCGAGCTTGAACGCTTTGCGCAGGACCCCGAGCGTTCGCGACCAGGCTAGCGAAGCCGCCACGCGGTTGTAGCTGTCGAGATCGTGCTCCGCGAACCCCGTCTCGACGCCGGAGTACGAGTAACTCGGGAATGCGGGCGCGAAGGCTTGGGTGCTGGCGAGATGACAAAGGATCTCGAGCTGGGAAGGGTATTTCTGTTTGGGGTTATCGATCTTGGTCGGGTAATACGCCACTAGCGCCACGAGATGGGGTTGCGGCTTTACGCAGGCGTCGAGGCAAATCGACGCCGCTTCTCCGTACGCGATGACGGCGTAGTTCTCGCCTAATTCGAGGTCGTCGGCTAAGTGGCGCAGTGTATCGCGGTAGCCTTTTATGTCGCCCGTGAAGGGCAGGAAAGTGGCGTCGAAGCCTTCCTCGCGGAGATGTCGGATTATGACCGGGTCAAAGGTGTCGTCGTCGGCTGTTACGTGGATGCGTGGTGGCATACTGGAAGGGGAGTTAGTTTGTTGGTGAGGTTTTCTTCAGTTTTTCTGATTGCGCAAATTGTGATATTTCACATAGGGCCCAGTGTCGTTTGCATAGAACTAGGAAGTCTCAACAATAGCAGAATGCAGTGCGTTATGGCGCTCCCGTTAGGAAATCTCTATCGGTGACTGCAATAATTGATTGCTCAAAAGAACAAGGGCGAATTTACCTGTTGAATTTGAGAAAGCCGGGTCCTGCTGGTGGGCGGGTATTGGCTGTCATTATGTAGCACGCTGACCGATCTGGTATAAGAAAATCACCTTTTTTGTAAGGCTCATGTGGGGCTCAAAGATTTCCCGGCGACTATCGCCACGTGATCGAAGGTCCAAAGGGAGCAATTGACCGGAACATCGACGTTGTGATCGTCGGTATGGCGGTTGGAGTTGGTATAAAGCTTGTTTGCCAATCGCTGTGGCTGGTGATGACGTACAGCACGTGGGGTACTTCTTACACTTCACGCACCCGCAAGATGGATGCGTAGCAAACCACAGAATGACAGCATTCGATCAGGTCATTCTCGCAAATGAGTTGTGTTGCTTTACATTGAAAGCTATCTTTACCATCTGCCGACCCACGCACAAATAATCAGGTAGCATGTAGGTTGGCCTCAGAGACCACGCTTTGCTGTAGCTTACCTTAGACTAGCTCTGCGAAAGCCTAGCTCACGTCTTGCTAGCCGTCAAACTTCTTTTTCATTAGTCCTTTCGCCACTTAGTCTCATATTCGGTACAAAAAGTGTTCGCTTGCGGTATTGCAAAAGCAGAATTAGACACCATCAAGATCTTCAGAGCGGTATTAGCAGCCATAGGACGAAAACACAAGCCGCACCGGAGCCAGAGGGGTGGCCGACCACCAAAGCCACAGAACAGCTCCCGAGGCAGCGTAGGCCGTGTTTCCAGAATGGGAAACGAGGAGTCTTCGCCGGTGGACGAGTCTGTCGCGCCACAGACTCTAAGCGGGAGGACGTTGGAGGCGCTGGGGGAATATATTAAGAGTGGCAAAGTCTCCAAGATCTGCGTTATGGTCGGAGCTGGCATATCGACCAGCGCAGGTATTCCCGACTTTCGCTCCCCAGACACAGGTCTATATGCCAATCTCGCGAGGTTGAATCTACCATACGCAGAAGCAGTCTTTGACATCGGCTACTTCAGGGAGAATCCGGAGCCGTTCTATACCCTGGCACATGAGCTCTATCCTGGCAAATATCGACCGACTATCACGCATTCTTTCATCAAGCTCCTTCAAGACAAGGGCATGCTGTTGAAGCTATTTACACAGAACATCGATTGTTTGGAACGGGAGGCAGGGGTGTCAGATGAAAAGATCGTCGAAGCACACGGCTCATTTGCACGACAGAGCTGTATTGAGTGTGGTGAATCTTATCCAGAGGACGAGATCAAGAAGCACATAGATTCTAAGGATATACCGAGGTGCCATTCCTGCAAGGGTCTAGTGAAGCCGGAGATTGTTTTCTTTGGAGAGCAATTACCTGCAGCTTTCTTCCAGAACCGCATGCTGCCTTCCCAGGCGGATCTGTGTATTGTCATGGGAACAAGTCTGACGGTGCAGCCTTTCGCTAGCCTGCCCCAAATGACAAGAGAGCAGACGCCAAGAGTGCTTATCAACAAGGAAAGGGTCGGCGGTATTGGCTCTCAACCCGACGACATCCTGCTTCTTGGAGACTGCGACGATGGTGTTAAAAGGTTTGCCAAGGCTTGCGGATGGCTGGAAGACTTGGAGAAGCTATGGGCTCAGACAGCACCAAAGACCGCCACAGAGACTCTCGAAAAACCGGCAGAGGAGGCGAAGCAAGACAAGGATGAGGCGTTGGACAACGAGATCAACAAGCTGACACGAGAGGTTGATGAGACTCTGAACTTGTCCAAGTGGCACACGGAGAAGGCCCGAGGAGAGCATCTTCAGAGCCAAAACTCTGGTGAGGACTCCCGCAACGACCTGGTCAATCAGGCATCTGCTTCAGAAGTAACAGAGTCTGGTGGCACGGGGCCTGGTGAAGAAAGCGAGAGCAATCTTCGTCACGTCTATGCGACAGAGACAAATACAGCGTCGTCGAGTGGGCCGGCAGATGAGGCCTTGAATCGGGAGAAGACAGAAGACGCAGCTGTGCCTGGCGGCGACACGAAGAAATGAATTCTTGATTCTTCCTTTTGTATACCCCAGCGTCGCCTTGCTAGCAGTACATACTATGTATCCTATACTAGAAAGTTTAAATCACGCATCAATCTTCGAAGGTCGAGAGTCAGCCTTTGCACATCGCGTCGCTTTGGTATTCGGCAGTAAAAGCGCGACAGCCGTACAAACCTCTGTGCACAACGCAACACAATGACATGACAACATCTCTTGAAATTCAATAATCATGATAAGACCACTTCTCTAAGTCCTCGACTCGTTACAGATCTCATGGTAAGATAGTGCAATTTAGGTATATCTCGGGCCAATTCCGGCAATATCGTGGAAGCCCTACAAATACGAGTCTCTAACAATAGTACCGACGATCACTACCATTGGGCAATATTAATCGCTGTGAGCAAGGGTCTTCTGAGGACTATTGCTGTATTGCCGACACAGCCGGGATGGTCAAGGAAAGAACATCTACGTCACGCCCACTGTATTGCCGTACCAAGAAACACGAGATGCCTGTCACCGTACAGCGCCGTGCCTCCTAGATGCAGAAGCCCTTGGTGTCCACGGTCCATGATCAACGTCCCCTGACGCACCCAGTATCGCGGCAATTGGAGCTCAGTGCTGCAAGGTAAGTGTCTGCGAGCGATCCAGGACCGAACATAAAGGGTGCCGTCACTCGCACGATACCGTTACTATTCCTCCTCTACACGCTCTCCTAGCCATTCCCGAACACCACCGCGATATTTTCCACTCCAACACAACTCTTCACCGACCAGAAACTCCAACCCATCACAATGTACTCCAAGGCAGCTCTCATTGCACTAGCTGGTGCCGTCTCCGCAGCACCAGCATGCAACCCAGCTCACCAGTACCCCGTATGTCGACCTTACTCTCTCGAGCATCATGAACTTTAGACTCTCTAACAAGTACAAAGAATGGCGCTGAGTGTATCTCGACTGCCGGCGTCCTGAGCCTGGTCACTCCAGCACCGTCTGCCACGACGACCTACGCTTGCAACCCGGCAGTAAGTCAACCAACCCGCAATCGAGAACGCAGGATCTCAATATGCTGATGTAAAATCAAGCACTCCTATCCCAACGGCGCCAGCTGCGTGAGCACTGCTGGCTCTCTGACTCTTGTGACCCCATCGGTGACGGCGCAGGAGGACTTCGCTTGCAACCCAGCTCACTCCTACCCGAACGGCGCCAGCTGCGTGAGCACCGCTGGTTCCCTGACGCTCGTAACGCCGTCGCCATCAGTCACCGCGCAGCAGGACTTCGCCTGCAACCCGGCCCACTCATACCCGGTGAGTGCTAGCGAGACACACTAAGTCCAAAGATCCAACATGCTGATGATGTTTCCAGAACGGCGCCTCCTGTATTAGCACTGCCGGTTCCCTGACGCTTTTGACTCCGGCTCCCTCAGCCCAGCAGACTTTCGCCTGCAACCCGGCCCACTCATACCCTGTAAGTTTCGTACCGGACGAGAGAAGTTGAAGATGTCGTCGCATCTGCAGCATGCTAACCCGCGGACAGAACGGCGCCTCCTGCATTAGCACCGCTGGTTCTCTGACCCTGGTCACCCCGGCTCCTTCGGCTTAGATTGCGAGCACTTTCCTTGGTCGCTGATGGTGACTGCACTGCTGTCAATGTGTCAACCGGCGCAAGAAGGACTTTGAGGATCAATGCGTGATAATAGAGACTGCGAGGCTTTCCGGGGACCAAGCCAGCTCATCTCTTGGTTGTTTGTCAGCGTTTAGTGCAGTATTTCTTGTCTAGACAAGTAGACCGTCCAAACCCAAATCAAGTCACTTGTTTTGAGAAAGATCTTAGGAACTTATCTCATTCTTCCGCACATGTCGTGGGACCTTGATCATTACTACGATTGTCGTAAATCCTGCGGTGTTTGAAAATTGACAATGGTTGTATCTGATTCCTCTGGACTGCTTACTGGATACCTGTCGGTTGATTCCTAGATCACTCCCTGGCACGAATGACAGGGCAACAAGTCAGTCGGAATATATCGTACCAGCAGGTTATTAAAGAACGGAAGCCAGCAGCGAGAGAAGTAAGGTCGAGTTCGGAAAGCAATCAGGAGTGCCGAGGCGTGATAGCATCTGCACAGATTCTGGAGACAAGGTATAGCAATTCCATGGCATATTATTGATAGAACACAATAAGTTTCTCGTATAGAGGTGCTGCAAATCCACGCAGCGAGCCCATCAGCCTAGCGGGTTCGATCATGCATACTCACAAGCCCAATCAACATATCTCACACGTCGTCGCGGAACGACTCCAGTCTCTCTCGTCCCACCTAGATCGAGGGAGTGTTTAGGAGTGGAGCCCCTGTGAGCGCCGCAGTCTCCTGATCGCCTTTGCTGCGCCGCCAACGGTACGAGCCATGGCCGTATGCATTCTGGCTCGTTAGAGTTTTAATGTATTGCTCAATGCGATGAGTCAACTCTATGGTATCATGGCAGGAGATATTCGTTTCTCTCCGCTCCGTCATTTCTGAGTCCTATAAGGCGTTTGGCAAGAATAGAACTTATTGAGCCGATCGCAGTCGCATCATGTCCAGTGCTCCTCTTGCATGCAGATGTGAGGCTTTAGATGATGTCGCCAATTCAGCGTCGTGCCGACGTGCCTGTCTCCAAGCTTCATGGAGATCCAAGCATGCGGCTGGAGTGCCCATTGCACGACATTGACAAGCCGTGGCTTCTGCCAGAATTGTCGAAGATGTAAGGGCGGAACGCAGCGGTCATGCTCTTGTTCTTTCCCCACAGGATATTGCTTCTTAGACGCACTGTCTTGGATCTGAAATTGACAACTCCAAGTTTCTCGTGTGAGCACCACCACCCACTACCGCTTCAACTGCGCAAACCTCTTCGTAAGCTCATCAACATCGGGGATCTTGCCACCAGGCCCGCTTTCCTTCTTTTCGCCGTTGACAGCTTTGCTTTTATTCGCATCTACCATCTTCTGATTCGGCTTCAGATTGAGTGGGCCAGGCATGTTGACTTTGGGGCGGACATTGTCGGTGCTTGGCGAGGGAGGCATGACAGATACAGGGCTCTTGGGTGTCATATCACGAGGTGGGGTCGCACGAGTCAGCTCTTCGTTCGAAAGAGGTTCTTCCGTGGCCTTGACTTTCTGGCCTCCTGATGGATTGTCATCGTCATCGTTCTCGTCGTCGTCCTGGTCATTGGCTGCTTCCTGGGCTTCGCGTTTTGCCTTGATGCCCGGTGGCCAGTCTATGCCGTATGCATCTGCTATTGTGGAGAGATATGCCTCTACCAGCTCCTTCGAAGGCGGCTCTACCTTCAGTCTACTCGTAACGCGGTCCGATACTTTACCGTCGGTGTTTTCCATGGCTTGCAGGGTGAAGTCTTTACCGTACTTCTCCGCGAGCAGCTGTCTCACAACTGTGAGCTCCTTGCAGCCTTCAATCTTCGGAGCGGCATATATGATACTCTTCACTGCCTCCTCAAGACCTGCGTCGCATTCCTTTTGTTCCAGTAGTCCCGCTCTTGCTGTCAGCAGCTCACAGTACAGCTCTAGTATCTCCAGCAATTCAGTGTTCATATCCGAGCGGATGATATTCTCAACTCTGATTCTCGCGCTCTCTTCTTTACCCTGCTCAAGGAGTTGTGCCATGCTTCGCCGTTGCTGCTTTGCTAATGCGGTGTCTTTCTGCTGGACCATACGTAATCGCGATATGGACAGCTTCAGCTGTACCTTGATCTTGTTGACCAAGGTGGAAGTGGCCGGCATGATTGCGGTGGGTGGTGTCTACGCGTCTTCGATCTTCTTTGCAATTCAGAATGTGTTCAAAGTAGCTCGTCCGATTTGTTCCAATGCTGCGCATCTATACTAGTGTTCCTGGGTACATCACCAAAGTGGTTGACATTCATGGACGGTCGTCATGGGTCGCCAAGGTGGGGCTAAGCTAGTTCATGTGAGGCGGGGTGGCTGAGTTTATGGCCTAAGGCACGAGCGGCTTGCCCTCCCGCCCGGGCTGTCCTGCCCAGGTGGACATTTCTATGAGACCCGATTACGACCTACGTACATGTGTATATCTTACTTCTGAGAAAAGATGCTGGGCTACAACTGACTAATATGAAGCTCTTGAACCGGGTATCTTAAATCTCATTCCCTTGCTACCTTATAAGCCACGGCCACCAAAAAAAGATCCCCTTCCAATATCCCTCCTCGACATCGAAAGTTATGACCAAACAAAATGAAATCCTCTGTAAGGAGTCTGACTATATTGGGCTTGAAACTAATCCTCTCCGACCTCTACAAAAACAAATATTAAAGCCTGCTAAACGCGTTCTCAATCCCCGTAGCAACCAGATCCGCCGAATTGATCGTCTGGCCGAAATACGGCTTCTGTGTATCGGCCGTCAGATTCACACCGGAGAGATTAACCTGACTGTTACTGTTCCCGGGACCAGCGCTGACCATGCTCAGCGCGATACTGCTTCGCGACTTCCTGAAGCTCGTGATGGGCTGTCTCGCAGCTGGACTCATTGCAATGATTTCGTCCATCGCTTCGCCTTCTTCCTCTTCCGGCACCGGCGGTGGAGGTGGAATCTGCGTCTGCAGGCTCAGCCGCTGTCGGTCTTTCACGGACTTCGGGCGGAATTTCATTGAGCTCGGCTGTGGTGCTGTATTATTCATGCTGTCCTGTTGCTGTCCGCCTTGTAGTGCTGCCAATGTAGCTTCGTGCTGTGATGCCGGGTTCTGCGCCTGTTGCTCACCGGTGAACCCGTTGCTGTTCGGTGCGATATTCCCACCGCCGCGTGCTTGATTGAAAGTGGCATATTGCGGAGTAATGGGACTCACTGCACCATTTGCACCTCTAAGGTCGCCCCTCGATGGTGACTCTGCACGTACCATCTCCGAATTCCTCATGACAGACACCGGGCTTCTCGCACCACTGCGGAAAGAAGTTGGACTTCCAGCGCCATTGCGAATAGTAGATACTGGGCTATAAGGCCTCCTATGCTCCGGGCTGACAGCCCGAGGTGAGTTGGAAAATGCTGGGACATAGGAATTCCTGCGTGATATTCTATGGTCAAAAGAAGGATTCTCGAAAGCCGGTTGAACGCCATTAGGATTCCAGTGGGTGGCGACTCCCTCAGGTGGGCCAAGGACTGGGACAGCGCCAATCATCAAGTGTCTTTGACCTGCGCGAGTAGCGGGAGGGGTGAGATCTTGCATCCTCCGCTTCTGTTCCACAGGCGGCATAGCTACCTCACCATTTGTGCGGCTACCGTTGACTTCGTTGTTCTTGACACCATTGGCTTTCCCATTGACGCCGCCCAGCTGCTTTGATTGTCATGCGGCCGAACCCGGAGGAGGAGGCCTCGTCTGGGTGTCGCTTTTCGAGGCTTGCTTTGCAACCGACTCCTTGGACTTGTTGGGATTCATTTCCAACGTTGGCCGACTTTTGCTACGACCAAGTCGCCCCGAGCCAAAGAACTTCCTAAAGCCCTTCGGCTCGGGCTGTTTTACAGGTGGTGGTTGTGCTTTGGTTTGTTGCTTCTCGTCAGCAACAGCCTTGACACTGCTTGGACCGCGCACACTGGCCTCCTTCTGACTGCTCTCGCTCGACGATGGGGCTATAACAGTCTGGCTCTCGCTGTCATCCGTAGACGGCGGTGCAGATCTCTCTTCATCTCCGCACACCACAATGAACCACCCTACCTCTTCCTCTGGTGCAATCTTATCTTTCAACTCCATCAAAGCTATCCATTGTTCATTTGGCACACCTCTCTGTGTGACCTCATTGATAGGCACACTCAGCTTCACCTCTTCGCATACGTCTGCAACGTAAGCATACGGCTGGCTTGCAGCTGCTGCCGAGAGATCGCTCGGGTCGTATTGCTCGACAAAGCGTAGACGTTCGAGATGCTGCATGCTGTCTGGATAGAGCTCGTTGAAGTTTTCGAGAAGCGTCTGCGTCGTCTCTGGCGCGACAAGCCATTCTGCTGCAGCGTCGTCGAGGTTCTGTAGGATGATATGGATGCGAATAAGAGGCCGTGGCCATCGGAAGCCGTGTAGGAGATAGGTCGGCATCTTGACGGTTCAGACAGTCGATACACGACTCTTGTCCTGTCTTTAGGAAGATCGCGGCCCGCGCTGGCGCGTATTCGTGCGATCGGCAGCGTAGCTTTGTTTTGTTGAAGCGTATTCGGGTGGCTTGATGCAGCACCGTGCAACAACCAGCGACACAAGCAGCGCAAGCCTGTTACTCGTTCAAATGTAGTACTGCTTGAGATTGGTGTTGGTGGTTGGGCAACCCACCTTGTTGTGTTCCCACGACACTTTCGATCGGAAGTCCGAAGGTTTGGGCGTAATAATAATAGGTATCGATACTCTAACGTGATGGTGGCCGTCGCGACATTGAGTTACGCCCAGTCCCGCAAGCTAAAGCCGCTCATCGGCGTATGATAGGAAGCGGGCTCTTGCGCTACCAGCTTCGGGTTGTTCGGTCCAATACTTGTGATGCGCCAGTGCAGCGCCAGAAAGTAGTATATCTGGCGCTATGATGACATGCGAAGATATTGTACAGCGCACCGTCCAGCAACCGAACTGTTCCCTGATCGTGTGACAGATTATAGAGAGGTGAATCGTCGTGTGTTGATTGAGATCCGTCTGATCAGTCTGTGCTCCTATTAGGTCTCTCGAGTATCGCTGCGGACAGGCTGTAGGTCAATGGATGTCGCCAACCCAACTGTGAAGGGTTGGATGACTTGTCAGGATAGTGGCAGTGAAGGGATGAAAGGGACAGTTTCACAGAAGTCCCTCTGCCAGCTCGGCCTGTACACGTGAGATCCAGCACTCCGCGGCAACCAACCTCGTCTATCCGCACCATGGATGGGCTGACTTCCGACACCGTTTCGTAAAATTATTGGCAAGCAGCGATCGGTATATCTTCTGCCAAGTCTAGCAACGGTGCCGCTTGACCACTGAGACGCGTGCAATTCTCTCCGAGACCTGCAAAGCGGCAGCGGCTATAGCCAAATAAATTGATCAGCGACAGGGATAAGCATCCTGGACCGCTGGATTCGGCAGGTTGGAGTGAGCGCATGGGGCCAGCGCTCACCCGGCTACAGTAGTGAACCATTGGAGATTCTGCGGGAAACTTGTGCACTGACAATGATAATGCCATAAGCACAGCCCATACAAGCCGCCAAAGATGCCGCTACATCTGCTGGGTAAGAAGAGCTGGAACGTCTATAATGAGGAGAATGTCGCTCGGGTCCGCCGAGATGAGGCTGCGGCGAAGGCGGAGGAGGAAGCTGAAGAACAGCGCATGCAGGAAGAAGACTCCGCACGCCGCATAGCTCTGCTTCGAGGCGAGCAGCCTGCACCTTTATCTGAGTCAGCGTCTGTGACAGATGCACGCGAACGTACAGAATTAGATCAAGGTGTCAAAAGAAGCCGAGATGCAGGTCCAGTTGTATCACATGAACTCAAGCGAAGGAGGTTGAGAGGTGAGGACGATACGGATAGAGACATTCGGCATGCGAGAGAAGATGCCGAGAGCAACGAAAAGGTAAGGAATGCTCTGGCGAAGACTCGTGAGGAGGATGCGTCACTCGTAGATGAATCAGGGCACTTGCAGCTCTTTGCGCCTCCCAAGGCGGAGAGACATCATGTCGGAAAGCGACCTGGAGGGCATGATGAGCAAGAAAGAAAGCGGAAGACGGAAGAAGACCGATACACCATGCGTTTCAGCAATGCCGGTGGTTTCAGGCAGGGCACTGAGAAGCCATGGTATGCCTCACAGAAATCGCAAAGCGCTCTGGACAGCCGCAGTACTGCATTGCAGCTGCCGGACCTCGCAGGAAAGGACGTCTGGGGTAACGAAGACCCGCTGCGCAAGGAAAGAGAGCGTAACCGCATCTCTTCGAGTGATCCCTTTGCAGCAATGCAGCAGGCTCAGCGGCAGCTGAAGCAAAGTGAGCATGACAGAGCACGCTGGCAAACCGAAAGATCGAGAGAAATCGATGACCTGAAGAGGGAAGAGGACAGGAAAAGACGCCATGACCGAAGGCACCATCGCAGAAAGCATGGGGATGAGCAAGACGATCTTGAAGGTTTCAGTCTAGACTCTACCAAGGACGCTGGGCAAGAAAGAGACGATGGAAGGAAACGCAGGCGTCACCACCATGGACGGCGCCATAGTAGAAGCCCCTCTCGCGAACGGCGCAGGCATCGGCACTCACGGTCGAGAGACGGATAGTTGCGGCTCGAAAGACCTTTTCACCTTGACTTCGGCTTCCAAAGCACCGGAAACGTTCAAAAGTCTGCTCGTCTCTTGTATCACCGTCATAGATGGGTGATTCTGATCCGCTCGTCCATAACCAATACAGTAGAAGCACAGCAATCCACAATCATCTTCACGTCAGGAGAGCGGGTGACTTTGCTTTCATCCGTTACCATGTGCATCATTTCTTTGAGTTCTCTCTCTGTCGCTTCTCGTCTATCATCTACATGGTACTTACGTTGACAGACACACCCCTAGGGTTGGTCGGAGATAGACATCCGAAAACATTACTGCATAAAGGCAAGAATTGACTGGAAAGGAAGAAAGTAAGAATGTTCGGGATCTCTGGATCTCGGTCGTTACAGAATGCCCCTGTAAAGAGCTTCTGATTTATCAAAGCGGATGGCTTTCTCGAAGCTTCAATTTTCTAATCCTACTTGGCATCTCCGTGTCCTGGTTGGTGACAAAAGCCCTCGTAAACCCCTCCTAGCTAACAAACGCGCGGCCGGGTTTCTTGGGGTTATAGACGGTGTTAAAGATTGGAATCCATTTGACATCGCTAAATTATGGACCTTAGTAAGAGCTCTTGTATAGTGCTTCCGACTAACAAGATTGAATGGTTTTCTCGGGATTTCCATGTTACACGAGCCCTTAGTATCTCTGAATGTTGCTTGCTAACATGAGCCTCTATAGAGAGCTTTCGACTAACAAAAGCAGCCAAAGACTTAGGGGATCTGACTCTTGGTATCTCTGAATATGAAATACTTTTAGAAGCCCCTACAGAGTGCTTCCGACCAAGAAGAGCGTGAAGCTCTGCTGGGATTCCTTGTTAGGATAGCTATATACATTTCCTCGGCATCACTGGCTCTCGGACAGTAACAAAAGCCACGGTAAAGCACTCCAGACCAATCATGGAGACGCTGCTTCCTTGAGATCTGTAACAATTTTACTGTCTTGCGTCTCCAAATCTTTGGCATCAAGATATGGCCCTACGGGGCATTCCCGACTAACAGGACCCATGTCAAAGGGAAGGAGGGTTGTTCAGGGTTGCGTGGCTTCCCCCGGACAACCCTCGGCTCAAAAATTTTGATTTATATTCAATTATAAGACATCCTCCCTCAACATCGGATATGGTGTATCGGCTAGCATCGCCCGCTTTCAACACGAGAGCGCCGGGCAGAGCCGGGTTCGACTCCCGTAAGTTATTACTCCTCATTCATTATGAGCATGTCTGAACATCTACTAACAATCATGAAGGGTATCCGAACATTCAAAATATCTTTTTGCTCTTTTTATTCTTGATTCTTGTCCACACTACAACCTCCCTCTTCAATCAATATCAGTCTTCGATCGAAGAGCATGGGCAGTGATTCAATTCTTTTTTCTTTCTTTTTGACCTTCTTTAAGCTACCCAGAATCAAGGCCATTTGATACCATGAATCATCCCGTGACTGTAGTCTCATTACGGAATCACGCTTCGCCTTGTCTCGAAGACTGTTTGAGTGACCTTGAAGTCGTGGTTGCATCGCGGTCGGGTTCTACGACCTGTTCATTTCAAAAGTACCAACTCGCTTGCCTACCTCGTGCATCTGCATCGAGCTTACATCAACCACGAGCTCGGGTTGTTGCTATTCAAAATAAATTGAGTCTGGAGTCGAAACATGGATTTTGAATGCGAGGTCGCCTTTGGCGGCTGGCTTGTTTGTGTACCTCGAGCTCAACGTCAATCCAAAGGTCAGAAACAAAACCGAGCGTTTACTTGCGTTTGTTGTCCCAATTTGCCTAGAAATGGAACCCGAAGTCGGGTTTGGCGTCTCGCATCTACTGAATTCAAGGTATCCAGCGAGGTCTAAGTATGACCCGAAGTCAGGTCTGGCCTTTGGTGTCTGCTCGACCTAGAGGGGTAACCTGAAGTCAGGATTGGCATGTCGCATCTGCTGGTTCTAATGCGTTGGTTGAGGTTCGGGAGCAGGACACGAAGTCGGCTTTGGCATTTCGCATCTGCTGGACCCAGTGTAAGGTCCAGGAAAGTCTAGGTGTAACCCGAAGTCAGGTTTGGCCCTGTGGCATTATTAGAGTGCGATCGTGATGAACGCGAAGTCGCAATTCGCTTAACAGAGTCGCATGGCAACAACACTCTGTTTCACGATCTCGCAAATTGCCCTGCATCCTCGACACCTCGGTTCGGAGTAGGAAAGCTATGTACCTTCACTGGAAACAGCGAGCGTTCAGATTTGTGGGAAGCAATGGAATGAATACTATTTAGCGCTCGAGATTATCTAGAGATATACTTTGCTAGTTACATGTGTTCAAGCATATATGCCAGGAAATACTGTAGCCATTTTCTTCGCGAGGTGCCCTTACGTAACCGACGTCAAATCCTCTAGCTAGTCTCGTGCGGAGAAGCACGTACAAGATGCGGGAAGCGAGATCGTATCCATCCTCCATGACCTCTCGTCCTCGGGACGAGCGATCTAGCTGCTCTTGGACTTACTCGGCTTGAGCACCTGGGGCTCACATACCTCGTCCCTGCCGACGCAACGTGAGCAGGGCGACTCACCATTACACCTAGCTTTCTCGAATCTACAGCGTTTGCAGGCCTGCCCACGTTTAACTCTGGGATGAATAGGTCGGAGCTCAAGGTGCTCTGGGACCGTCGTAACGTCCGGGTCCAGCTGCCCCTGAAGTCGTCTCTCTCTCGCAGCTTCTCGCTCGTCTTTCCTGAACGCCTGCACCTCTTCTTCGGTCGCACCTCTCGTCATCATATCCTGCTCGACCATGCGAACTCGACGATGATAATCGCGAAGCAGAGCAGCTTCATACTGGCGCTCACGTTCTGACTGATTCGCACGCCAATTCCGCCGACGATCAATGTCACGCTGGTGGGCTTCCTCTGGTGTGATGGGGTTCCGTTCCGAATTCGTGACCGTGAAGTCTTGTTTGAAAGGTGGACGAGAGTTGGTCCCGTAGTACTCAGTAGATTCCCATGGTGTGAAGCGTTTGACCGAGCGGTACCTAGTCTCATTGTTGGAAATCTCCGATTTTGCCCAAGACGAAAGGATCTGCTCGGCAACGTTACACTGAGCTCGAATACTGTTGATATGGTCTGCCGTCCGCAGACGAAACCGGGTTTCAGCTAGCTTACGGAAGTACTCGACACGGCCGCGGCCAGGCTGATCGACGACAATGTAATGGTAGTTATAGGCCTTCTTCTTCGCATTTTCGCGGTAGTCAGGGTCGAGGTGCTGGTTCGTCCTTGATGCGAGACCTTTTCCAGGGGACGAGGCGGAGCCAACGTAAATGAAGTCGTGGCCCTCATGAAGCGCACGGTCGGTGACGATGACGCCAATGTAAGCTCCAGGATTCCACGAGCCCGCAATAGGAGGCAATGACATCCATTCAGCTACTGTCGGTGCTTGTGCTTGCGAAAGGAGGTGCTTCGTCCCCGGAAGCGTCATCTCTGAAATGAGCTCCTGCCATGTCTCGATGCTAAGGGCGTGAAGGACTTTGTAATTAGTCTCGGTGATGTCAAAATTAGCGGTGCTTAACTTCATGTAGCCCTCTAAGTACTCATGAAGACGCGTCTCGAATACTGGGAACCTGTTGCAGCCTTTAGGATTGAAGCTCGCGGCAAGTGTCGGAATGGAGTGTTCGGAGATGACGGCGAGATGGAGTAGAGCGTCTATCCTGGGTTCGTCAATCCCCAGGGAATCATGAGAGAGCTTCTCGTCAGTGGACGATGCGACATCGTCAACATTGTCGTCAGAGCCATGAACGAGACTTCGACAAAGGCGTCCAGCGAACCGTTTACGACTGGGAAGGACGATGACAGGATCGGAGTCTTCGCTTGCGGCGTAATGGTCGACGTCGCGTTTGACTAGACGCCCAGTGAAGCGTCGGCGACTGGAACGGGGGACGACAGGATCAGAATCCTCGCTCAGATCGTCCAAATTGAGGTCGGGGTTTCGTCCAACTCCCTGCGGACCCAAGTGCACGGGACGATAGAGGGACGAGACATGATCGTCGTCATCCTGAGGTCCATTCGTCTTCGCGACGGGCTCGTCCCTTTGAGCTCCTATCGAGGTCTCCAACTGCTCGTCCTCGTACGAATGGACGGCTTCTGAGTACTTTGTGACGCTGACTTCTGGGATCTGTCGATAGTTGGAGCTCCCCTAGAGCTCGTCCTGAACAGCAACCGACGGAATGCCTGCCAGGTCCTCAGCAGTAGTATGGATGCGAGTGACGCCCTGGTCCTTCTATTTCATTACTGAGTCAGCGCGATCTTTTGACGGTTGACATGAAACGTACTCCATCTACTGTTACTTCGGACCAAAGCTCGTCCGCGTCGGAGTCCGAAACCTCGTAGACGTTCGTAAAGCGTCTTGAGTTTGGAGGCATAGTGATGAAGATAGCCTTCCTCTGCGATTCCCGTTCTGGCGCGATAGTCGAGACTGAAGCAATTGAAGACACGGATCTCCTCGTGGACACTGGAGTGCGGGCTGATACCTGAACGGAGATGGCGGAGGTGGCGACGAAGTCGGTCGTGGAAAGTCGGTCAGCACTTGCAAGAGCAGTCAAGACTGCGTTCTCTCAAATAGCTGAGTAGGTATCTAGTAAGTCATCGTTTAACAGTCGGGAGTGAAACAAAGAGTATGGTGTCCACGACACCTGGAGGCCTAGAGAGCAAAGAGAAGCGTGGAAGGAAGGTGGGTTTGAAGTGCACCTTCGGTGACAGAGCGGGAAGCGGAACGGCTGGTCCCGCACTTCTGTTTCGGGCAAGCGCGACACTCGGCCGATCCAGAATGTGGAATGCCCAAGTGCTGGGTCAAACAAGATACCTACTGTTTAGGTAGGTACCGTATGATGAGGACAGCAGCATGGAATTCCATCGTACCTTCAAGTCGTATCGAGGAGCTCTGATGCTGGCGCATATACTAGTAATGCTTCATTAAGACTCATTAGAGACAAATCATATGGGAATTGCTGCCTTGCTAGAGGCCACTTCTGCATCAAATTACACTGCTCGGCATGACTAGTAATCTGTAAAGAGCCGCGTTGTCAGGCCCGGCCTGGAGCCACTCCTTTCCTTCGCCGAAGGTGGACTCTGACTTCTCTCTGCTTGCTCTCTGCCCTCCTTCACGATCCAAACGCCCCCGCTCGTCCCCAACCTACTCGCGCCAGCCTCTAGCATCTTCACAGCATCCTCGATAGTCCGAATGCCACCCGACGCCTTCACTTGCATCGTCCGCCCAGTCCCGTTCACTACACTGACACTGTCACAACATGCTTTCATGAGCCGGACGTGCTCAATCGTAGCCCCGTGACCTTTGAAACCTGTCGAGGTCTTGACGAAGTCGTAGTGCGCCGCTGCTGCCAGGGCGCATCCGGCGATGATCTGGGATCTATCCAGCTGAGAAGTCTCGAGGATGAGTTTGAGCATGACTGGATGTGGAGCTTGCATGCGGAGGGTGGCGAGCTCCTTATAGACCTTGGAGTAATCCCCGGCTTTTAGATCCTCGTAGTTGATCACAATGTCGAGCTCTTCGGCGCCAGCCTCGAGAGATGACTTCGTTTCTCTATTTTCTAGTCAGCCGCGCCTTTTGCGTCCTGAGATCCTTCTCTGTGCGTACTCTATCTTGTGGTACAGGTCATAAGTGCCCTCGTGGAAGCCAATGACGCTGGCGACCTTGACCCCGCTACCCTTCAGGTCTGAAACACATTTTCGCACGAATGGTGGTCTCACGCATACAGTCTGCCCTAGAATCAATGTCCGCTGCAACGAGTATCACAGGGCGCCCTCTCTTACCGCGAAGCCGTCTACTCTAGCCTCAGAACACAACTCATCAAACTGTATGGGCCGCACGTCCAACTTCAGGAGGGTATGGTCTATCGTCTTTGCCAAAGCTGGGCTCCCAACGTCGGGACACGGACACGGCTCTTCTGACACCTTGATGCTCTTTTCCACCTCAGAGAGGAACCTGGTCCATTCCGCATTGGTATATCGCGCTGTCATGCCTTTGAGGTTACCTTCCGCTCGCCTTTTCTCTCTGCCCCACAGCAGGGAGAGGAGAAGAATGATCACGCACACTCGACATTATGCGCTGCTGCGGACTCTTGATCCGGGACGGCGGCGACGGCCCCAGCCTGGTTGGCGGTGGCCATGTCAACGGGGCGGGATGGCTCGCTAGTGGTAGGGGACGGACGGATAGGCCAGATCTTCGGTCGATCTCACTCTACAGAGGGAAGAATTAAGAGCGTGGATGCCTGCTAAGCGTCTCCGTGATGATGTCTTCGAACACGTTTCAGATCATGCACGATGGCCTTTAGCCCGAAAGTCTTTTGCTCGCGTATCTCTCGGTTAAAATGGAGGTACCAGCACCGGATTCTTTAATAATTCATATTTTGATAATTTAGGGCACATCATTATTCCGCTTTGGCCAAAATGATGCATGAGCTGGGCAAATGCGTCAATTGAGCTTGCAGCAGGATTTGTCCGTCACAAGATAATCAAAAGACAAAGGGCGGATTCGGGGTGTTGAATCCCATCTCGCCCTAAAAGCGTGCCCAGGTGGGCAGGCGTTCGCGTGGCCGAGAGTCTGTGCGTAAGGCTGTTAATAAATTGCTTTTTGACGTCTGCTCGAAGTTTTCCATGCCCAACACTTGGAGGAACGCCCTTTGAACCGTCCACCGAAGGACGCCTGGAAAGATGGTACCAGGTCGTCTGAAGACCGCCAACGACCTCTGATCTTAGCAGGCACGAGGTGGCTCTTACGTTATGAAGGGGAAAGTGCCCGGCCTCCCCTTTTTGCAAGACTGAATGCTGTTTCTACGGCATGGCTACAGACTCGACAGTCAGCCCGTTGAGAGCTACTTGTATCAAACAGGTCTTAGATGCCAGGCTGCCGGAGTGAGTTATGGCCAAGCACTACTACTGCTCGTCGGAACCGCATTTACAGACGAAATCCGTATGACCGGGCGGCAAGCGGGTCTACTCCCTGTCATCGTGAGACCACCTCCGTCATCAAATGCGTTCAAAAAGACCGACACCACATGTATGGTAACAATCTACCGCTTCCGTTGCCGAACAGGCTCCAGTGCACACTCCCGGGACCCCATTCACCACTTGGAATAAACTGTCCGACATCTCGGAATGATTGAAATGCTGGCCGGTTGATACGGGTATTTTTGTTGTGACCAAAATACTTGAGAAACTAATTCACAACGTCGCACATCTTTGTTGAGCTGTAGGCTCACAACCTGAGGAAGCGATAGAGAACCTTTCCTTCAACCGCTGCTGACGCAACTTCCGCGGGAATCTTCCCAAAGACCCCCTTCTCCACGCTGGTACGGACGGAATTTAGCAGGTGAGACCACCAATCAAGCTACCTGCAGGCGTGTAGACGCAGATGGCTTTGTCGAGCGTGTCGTCAAGATCACGCTTCTGCTGGGTGGCCGAGGCCTGGCAACTAGGAACGGAGTCGATGACACCAAAGGCGAGGCTCTAAATCAAAGAAATGTAGTCAGCATCGTGTGAGAGGCAAAGGCACACTCAAGGGAGGCACTTACGTCAACGACCTCCTCGAGGCTGCGCAAGACGGCGGCCACAGGTCCAAGGAAGATGGACTCGAGCAGGCCGGACTTGCCGATCATAATTCTCAGCAGCTCCTGGTGAACAACGATGAAGTCCGAGAAGGCATCACAGACAGGCTGAGCGTTCGCCGCAGTATACTCAGTCGAGTCCGACATGCTGTCAATGTCGTCGTAAACCACGCGAATGATCTGCTGGAAGCCCTCGATGACAGGCTGAAACTGGTTGGTAGTGACGAAGCCGAGGCCGTCGGTGCTGATCGCATCGGCTTTGGGCTGAAGGTCCTGAGACAGTTGGGTGACCTTTTTGATGTTGGCCACCATCTGGTCGGCTGTGACGGCTCGCTTCTCGTTCTGGATAGCGGCACCCGAGACAACGCTGGTAAGCGCAAGGGCGGAGAAGAACTTGAAGAATTGCATGATGCTTGTTGGAGGCGGAGACTTGGTCACTGAGGAGGTGATGGCGATGTCAAATGGAGAGCTGTGGATGGAGAATGTCTAGGGTTTCAAGAGGCTACAGCAGGCTTTATATATGCGTGAAGCTCGACCGCAACTGAATTGATCGGTCCTCAATTTCCCTTGGCATTCGAGCAACTACTACATTGAGCAGTTGGACGGAGGCTATAGCGAGGTGGAGATCAGAGCATCAATGTTCCCTAGCGCAATTGTAGTAGACGTTGATGGCCATCGAGGAAACGGTTGGAAAGGCAGTGGTGGGTGTGTAAACAAGCGCATAATTGATTTGGAGAGCAAGATCTCAAATGAATGAGTGGAGCAACCCCGCCAGATTAGGGAATGATCTGAAGGAGCCGAATGTGGACACAGTATAGCGAAGGCATAGTGGCAACGTTCCCGCTATCACATTCAGCCGATACTACGGCTCTGATTTTGGAGAAAATCGACCCTCCTCACCCCAGCGAATAATGAGCATGAAATTCAGAGTAGCCTCATGAGTGACATTTTTTCGGTTTCGCTATGCATCACAGTACAGCAATTTCAGACACCATCGGAAGGCAGAGCGGGTCGACTGTAACTCTCGCTATTATTGCCGTGGTGCCATGCCGTGTTCGTGGCTATGGGCAATTGCCTTCTACAGCCACCTTGCGCGGTAAACGCATCCACAATTGATTCAGCCAAGAGCAGGAGAAGGGTTTTCGGTGAGCTAAAAGGAGAACTTAAGCAAACGTTCTTGTCGGTGTGCCCACCGGTAAGACCTACTAGTATGCCAGAGTTGTGAGGTGGAGTACGAGCGAGAGTTGCTAGCGGGCACGTGAGCGGCTTGAACCCTTCCATCGGTCGGGCCGCAGGCGACTGTGAAGATCTGCAAACGTTTTACCGTGCGAGGCAAGCTAAGACGGCAGTGAGGTTGCCGTTTTTGGTAACTGCATCTATGTTGGCTCCAGACTACTACTATAGCAACCGTAGGGTTGATAGCATACATGCTGAGTACAGTAGACCCCGAAAAGCTCACCGAGATTTCTCCTCAATGTCACTTGGTGGATCTGATCTGCTAACCAATCTGTTGGTGCAGGAATTTGACAGCTCATTATGACGATCATTCGGCTTTTGGGAATCGTAGAGACCTACTGGATCAGCAGCACCGGTCACTTGGCGCTCTCAACAATGCCAGCTCCGTACTGCCATTGAAGCATCCATGAATGTCTTGGTAACAGTCGTAGTCGTGGTTTGCGAGCGAGAGACATGCCTTAGTGTTATAATAGCAGCTCTATTGTGACGACCGAACATGAAGATGTCATCAATGAAGAACTGATGATTCGGCGGGGCTCACTGTGTCGGCCTTGGCCTAAGTCACAACGGCTCTTCCACCAACGGGGCCAGACGAAGGCCCCCTTAACGCTTTGAATGGAACTTTCCGTGCTAAGGCTCGCTCCGGTTAGTGTATCATCACTCATGGAGCGACCAATTCAACACTCACCATTATTGAGCGTTGCATGGTCCACTCCAACCTACATGGTAGGCAGAAAAGCATGGAACGTTAGCAAGAGCCCGTGAAACAAAGATTATGCGGTCACCAATGGCCAATCTCCGACCAAAATCCATCTGGCACCCGACTAGAAAGGACAAACGGCCTTGGACAAAAGCTACGCTCCGACCACTCGCGTTGCATATGGCTAACAAACAGTCTTATCCATGCCAGACTATCATCATGTCTGCGGAAACTCTTTCCGGTAAGGACATCATTCAGAGGATTGATTATCCCATGGCTTCATTTCTGCTTCTACCGGCGCACATCATAATCCTCTAGCTTAGTCCGCAACGTCATAAGATGGACGGCTTAAGCGATATCGATAACCTCAAGCGAAAGCTATTGTACGGAATGAATAAGATCTACACTTGCAGCAGCCGGCTGATTTCTGGCACTAAAGGTGGCTATATCTGAAGGTGGCTATATCGACATGAGCTTGCATTGTTGTGCCGGTAACTTTTTTGGAGGCCGTTGCGTGGTTTCAAGCAAGGTAGGGTGGTCGTTATGTATACCACCCGGCCATACGAAACGGTAGAAAGGAGGCCAAAAGTAAGATCATCGCAATCAAAAGCATTGTAATGAGGCAGCATCTCATTACCGGCAACTACTCAGAATGATTATCGTCCATGGAGACGTAATAGCCAATGCTGAGAACCCGAGGGAAAGCATGGAGCACAAGAAGACACACAGGAGTAAGGGAGAAAAAGAAAAAAAAAAAAAGAAGAAGAGGGAGGCAGTTGGAAAGGGATGAGAGGCCAGTTGGGAGAACTCGGGCGCAAGAGGCCGGGAAAAAGAAAGAAGAGGGAAAAACGCTTGTCGCATTTCGTTGCATACTGACACTCATAGACATTATTTCAACCCTTCCTCCCTAAGCACTCCCCGAATATCTTGCCCCTCACAACAGCCTAAGCACATGCACTTAGGAAGTACCTTCCGAACTCGACTCAAGAGCCGGAAGCGGACACTCGCCAGGGTAGTAGACCTGGTAATTGGCTAACATTCCGAGGGTATGATGGACTGGGAATCACAAAGAAGTCGTGTTAGCTGCCGAGGCTCTTCCTGTCGACAGTAAGGGGGGTTGGGGGCGAGGAATTGCACTTACAGTTGACGTGGCAGAGGACTTGCCATAGTCCGGCTCCAGTGGCGTCCATGTACAGCGTCTTCCCTTCGCCGTCGTTGACGGAGATGGCGTAGCTTGTTACGCCGCCGTACTCGAAGTTGTTCCCGTGCCTGTGTGTGCTCGCTCCGTCAGAGAGGGTCTGCGCAAAGCTGGAAAGGGCGGGCTTGGGCTAATACGGCTCGCTCGCCCTCGAGGAGATTGGGGTAAACTTACATGTGGAAGACGTGCGACATGCTGCCGTACGAGTTGACGTACCAGATGACCTTGTCATCGAAGCACATGTCGAAGATGGGGTTGTTGGCGAAGATGTATCCATCTGTTAAAGGTAAGAAAAGGAAGGTCAATGTCAGTCCACCTGAATACATCGACCAAAGCAGGCAACGGGAGGGTAGGGAGTGTTCGCAACTTACTCATAGTAAAGAATGAAGGCGCCTGTCCACCAAACTGGTTCGATCCAGACAGGTTGATCACCTGCGGTCGCCAGACGGACTGGTTGGCGGAATAGAGGTTCTCCGTGTCGATGCTCCCAGGCATAGGCATCATGGATCCACCGCCTGGCATTCCTCCGCTTCCTATGGGCATAGCGCCCATGGCACCTGTAGGTGCCGCGTTGCCCGCGCTAGATGAAGCAGAGGAAGAAGAGGGATCCGCAACCCGGTTCTTCTGTCCCCACGTCCCATCATCATGGGAGCCGCCAGACCGCGCAGCACGAGGACCCCACGGCGCACGAGGCTGCAACCACCTCCGCCAGAAGCTAGGCTCCTCCGCTTCGTCAGCGGCGCGCTTACTATTCCCGTTACCCCCAGCCCTCAACCTCTCGGCATTCTGCGCCGAAAGCCAGGAATCGCTTTCCTCGTAGATCATGTACAGCAGCGTGAACTCGCGGTACTCGGCCATAGTCTGCTCCATTAGGCCGCGGCCGTAGGTGATATGGGGACCGATCAGGCCCGCGTTGGTGTCCTGTTGCATCGCGACGTAGGAATGGTAGCTGTGGACCTGTAGGAATCCACGAAGGAAGGACAGAACGTCAGTATGTTGATCATGGGTTGCTCAGCCCCTTTCATTTTACCCCTCTTACCGGTGACCGAACGCAGGCGCGGGTGGGGGAGAGGCAGATAAGAAAGAGAGCAGAGCGCAGATTCAGACGAGGAGTAATTACTCCAACCACAAAAAATCAAAAAATAAAAAGAAGCAAAAGAAGGGGAGAAAAAGGAAAAGGGGAAAAGATCAGTCTCCTCACCTTCGAAACATCCCCCTCATCCGGGCCCGAATCCTCCTCAACCATCCACTTATAAACCACACACCCACCAGGCTCAACCCCCTCATACACATTACTCGGCGGCACGGCATCCGCCTCACCGAGGGTAATATTCCTCCCGGGGTCCGTAACATTCGCATACGTCGCCCCGCCATCAGCCTTGACGTACGTGAGGCCCATGGAATGCACGGTGGCGTAGTTCCGGCTCAGCCGGTTCAGGAACATGATTTCCACCAGATCCCCGACTTCGCTGCGGATCGTCGGACCCTGGGTGCCCTGCCAGGGCGGTTGCTCCGTGAGCTCCGTGAAGCTCGCGTCCGTGTAGCCCCGGTATAGCGCGTTGAGCCATTTGGTGCCGTAGGTGTTGGCGCCGGCCATGTTGGCTCGCGGGGAGTTGGCCATGGGGACCCCGAGCCAGTTGTCCCATCCGCTCGGCGCGTAGTCCCATTCGACTTCTTCGGCGGCGATGTAGTAGCGGCGGACGTTGCCTGAGTAGTCCCATTGCGCGGGGGTTGGGGAGGGGAGGACGCCGTTGAGGCCGGCGGCGCAGGAGGAGAGGTAGGGGGATTCGGGGTCTTGGTCTGGTGATGATGAGGAAGAGTGGTCGCTGGTTGTGGCGGTTGTGGTGACGGTTGTTACCGTCGTGCCTATGGTAGTGGTGACATAGGACTGGGCGTTGGCGAGCGGGAGGGCGAGGAGAGTTGCTAGGGAGAGAAGGCGGGAGGAGGAAGGTAGAGGGGCCATGGTTGATTGGAGGGGGAAGTGTGAGAGATAACCCGGACGATGAAGAACGAAAGCGATGGGAGTATCGTCCTCGCAGATGGAAAAAGGAAAAAACGAATCAAGACTGGCTTTGCGATAGAAAGGGAAGTAGAGCATGCAATAAATAACAAACCTTCAATCCCCGTACCTACCTGAGAGTCGTCCGTCCCTCCATCCAACTTCGACGCCGTCATGCATCTGTCAATACTTCTTGGCCCGACGAAGAGAAGAAAAGAGAGAAGAGAGAGGGCAACTGTTGCCGTTGCCCACATTTTAAGCGACGGTGACAGCAGTGCCCATCACATGGTTTACATCGTGGCCCCCCCCCCATCCCAGTCGCTTTAGCTCAATAATATGTCGGGAAATCGAAGTGTAAGCCATGCTTCCTCTCGGACGGGCTAGCAAAGTAAACGAAACAAACCTGAAAGGTCCACGAGGTCCGGTACAGGGGCTCCCAAGACCTTCCAAGCCCGCACCGCGGCTGGTGAAGTTTTAGAAAGTAGGAGACAGGATTGAAGTCGGATGGACCAATAGGAAGTAGCTCCGAGGGCTATTTCGGAGGGTCGCTAGGAAAGCTATGAGCCTGTGAGAGGAACGGGAAGTTGAGATCTGTAGATCGACAGATGCGACGACCCCGCGGGGAAAATTTCATCGTTCGGAGTCTGCAAACTGCTACCTTCCTACTACTGCAAGTCTGATATGGCTTTTAAGCGAGGTAAAGCTTGGTCACACCTCGGCGTCGTCGCTACTGCTGCTGCTGTTGCTGTCGCTGCAAGTGTAGCCGAATCCATTTATACACCATCTACTAAATCTCTATGACCTGTGCAAGTCTATCGATTTATTCGACCCGCGGAGAAAGCCAATAGAAATGTTTCCTACCAACAAAAGGGGAAAGAAAAGAAAAAAAAAAAAAGAAAGAAGAAAGAAAGAAAAAAAAAAGGACTGCCCTTCCTCCTATCCATTAATCTATGCTTTCTCGCTAATCTCCCCCCCCCTTCTCTATCCCTCTTACTTAGTAGAAAGAGGAATAGGAGAGGTAGGTAGGGGAAGGCGAAAACAATAGTACGTTTAGAGAAACTAACTAGACAACGTTCCTACTCCCTAGTAACAACCCTATATTCGCCTACCTCCTTTATCTCGAATACCTAACCCTCTACCTACTCCTCTACTAACCCCTTTCCCCTCCCCTTACTATCTAACCCTTCCTCTTCTACCCTTTCCCTCTCCCCTCCCCTTTATCCCTCTCCCGCCCTCTAGTATAAGGGTTAGCTAGTAGGATCTAGAAAACATAAAGAGAGAGAAAGAAAGGAGAAAATAGCGGAAACCCCCCTTCCCGAAGTATTCTTGTAATAAGATGAACGAACGGTAAGCATAGTGTTAGAATGTAGGGGGATTTAGTTTCGTTTCGTTCCGCTTTTCCCTTGTCCATTATCCGAGTATAAGGATTCCGATTGTTTAAAAGGATTTCACTCTCAATCCTCTTCTTCCTGCTAAGACCGGTAGGCATTAGTAGCTAGTTTTCGGTAGCTAGCAGCAAGGTAGAGAAATTAAGAGAGAAAAGAAAAAAAAAAAGGGGGGGGGGGGGGGGGGGGGGGGGGGGGGAAAGGAAATGAGTCGGGTGTGCATCGATAAGCAGTGCCCCCCGATCTTACAAAGTCGCAGCAGGCCATATTTCTGCATCTCTCTCTCTCTCTCTCTCTCTCTCTCTCTCTCTCTCTCTCTCTCTCTCTCTCGATTCGGTTGCTCCTCCTGCCCCCTTCGTTCCCCGACCCCATCGTCCCAACATCTCCACGCGCACAAATCCATCCGCGTCCATCCCCACGCACACGAATCATCATCTCCCACACTCATCCAGCTGCCCAGCGAACCCCGCCACCAAAAAAAAAAAAAAAAAGGAAAAGACAAAGGAAAAGAGAAAGCCCCTGTGAAGATAAAATTGTACTTTCTCCCCCTTAATGTCCAACTCCATTAACCATCCCCCTCCCCCCTTCCGCATCCTCCCCAGCATGACTGAGGACAAAATCCTTGACTCCCCCCTTCCAATCGCTAATCCTCCCATCCCGTATCCTGACCACCACAACCCGAACGTCCTGGTCCTCAATATAACTACTCCTCCCGCCGTCGCCGCTACGGGGCTGCGAGGGAGAGGTGGAGAGGACGGCACCCCCTTCTCCTGCTTGTCGACCATCACTTCCATTTCCCATCCCTGCTGCTGCTCCTCCGCCTACCTCGCCACCCCCACCACCGCCAGCTTCGAACGTGTTGTTCAGCAGATGCTGCTCCCGACACCACCTCTCCTCCTCCGTCCCGGCTTCCAGCACCATTGCCTCCCCGTTCATCGTGGCGGAAATGCTCGACACGGCCGCCGAATTCATCTGCATGAGCATGTTGGCTAGACTGCTAGCTCGGCCGCCTCCTCCCGTGGGACTCCGTTCCCGTTCGCCGGTCAGGTGCGGTGGACGGCTGCTGACCCAGTCGTGCACGAGTAGGGAGACGTTGTGGTTCTGGAGGAGATTGAGGGTTTTCTTCGAGGCCGGGTTCGAGGTCATGATTATTAGCGGTCCGGCGAGGGGGAGTTGGGTCCGGTGGTGCGAGACGAAGGGGTGCGTGGGCAGGTAGGTGTAGTTCATTAGGCTGACGTGGGGCCGGTTGTTTAAGGCGGTTGCGAGGTGGAGCTGGAGTTGGAGGGTTAGGGTCTAGTGGGCGGTGAGGGAGGGGAAGGGCGGATGGTAGTGGATTCTTACGAAGCGCGAGTTTTGCAGACAGGTGATGACTTCGTCGGGGAGGGTGTCGGAGACGATGGGGTTGGAGGAGGCGCTGCCTTCCCAGGTGAGGGGGGGTTGTGCGTCTGTCATGATGGTGGTGGTGGTGGTGATGGTCGGTGCGGAGGGTATGGCGGATGCCTGATACAGCGGGGGATATCGAGCTCAGAGCGGTGGATGGTTGATGATACTGGATGGGAAGCTTCAGTGGTTTGTTCCTTCTTCGTTCGTTCGTTCGTTCGTTCGCTTGTCGGATGTGCTTGCCGGATCGTCGTGCCCCGCTTGCTGTGCTTGAGCAATTGCAGATCTGACCCTGGTCCACAGGTCCACAGGTGCCTTCTGCATGTGAAACGCCCGACGTCACTGGATGCTGACTCAACCCCAGCGGGCAATCCATCATCTCAAATGCCTGAGGCTGCCAAAACCGTTGGAGCTTACCTTACTAGGTACTCCGCATTCGCTGCCATTTGCTGCTGCCGTCGCGGTTGCCGTCGCTACTTCCCTGCCAGTAGTGGACGAGGCACAGCTCCTGTACAGCTCTTGCTCCGTCTCATTCTCTTTCCGTAATCGATGTAGACTTGCCCCATCGGTCGCTTCCCTCTCTTCGCGCCTGCCTGCCTGATTCTCTCGACTTGAAACACGCCCAGATCGGTCCTCGGAGTTCTAGATACAGCACCTACCTCCTACCCCACTTCCCTTCCCACGCAACTCGCCGTCTCTCGCATCGCATCGCATCGCATTGCACCATCTCCCCCGCCCCGCCCTGCCCAATGGAAGTCGTTCCGGCATGTCTTCGCACCAGCTAACACCGGCCGCGACCGACCGTCCACACGACAACTCCGCCCCGAACGGCCACTCCCCCGCCATGCACTCCCCCTCACAACACCCCTCCGCCCACCATCCACCACAACCACCCCAGCCCCCCGCCAACCAACCCTCGCCCATCAAGCGCAAACCTTCCGAGACTGCGGCCGAAACCGACGCCGCCAATGGCAACGGCAGCAAAAAGCAGAAACGTCGCAAGGTCAACCATGCCTGCGTCTACTGTCGCCGCTCCCACATGACATGCGACTTGGAACGCCCATGCACCCGATGTGTGAAGCGAGATATTGGTCACTTGTGTCATGATGAGCCGCGCGAGGGCCCCAAACGGACGAAGAGCGATGGCGGAGCGGTGTCGGGAGCGGATGTTGGTGGGGTTGCCATTGCGCCAGCCCCAACAGAGGAACCGGAGACGAGCGGGGGCGGAATGATGGGAGCGCAGATGGATGGAGGGGTCGGTGGTGCTGCAGGGACCGGCATGCAATTTCCAGGCCAAGGTGCGGGCGGGATGCCTGGTGGGAATGGCATCGACGGGACGGGCAACCCGGTAACAGCTGGACAGCAGGGTCTACCACAGCCGGATCAGCTGTCGCCTGCGCAATTGCAACGCCAGCAACCACCTCCTCCACCTCCTCCTGCTGCAAATATGGCGAGCGGAGCTCCACAAACCACCAACCCGGCCAATCTGCAGATGAACAACTTCGATTGGAATAACAACGGGAACAACAACAACAGTTGGAACCAATTCCAAGATATGCATCATCTACATCCGAATTACATGTTTAACACATCGGAAGTGACGAATGAGTATAATCTGCTCAACGACTTTCTGTCTTCTTCCTTACTGGACGATGGAGCCATGTATTCGACCGACGAAGCCCAAACCCTCTTCAACGACCCTCTTCTAAGCACCAGCAGTATCAATGCTCTCAGCCAAAATTTCGGCCAACAGACTCCAAATCAACAACCTCAATCTCAACCTCAGAATCGGCCTCCATCTCAACAACAACACCACATTCAACCACAACACCTCCAACAATCTCCTCACCAACAACAACAGCAACAACAACAACAACCCCTTCAGCCCTCAAATCAACCCACCCAACACCACCGCCAACACCAACCTCACCATCCACCTCAACAGCCCCAACCCCTCCAACCCCCACCCCCTAAACCCGGCGAACCATCCACCACCACCTCCACCGACCCCAACAAAGCCCGCAACAACTACTTCCTCACGGCCGCCGACCCTGCGGGACTCACCTCGGCCTCAGACCGCCTCCACAAGCTCCTCCGCGCCAAATACGACGCCGGCATGCTGAAACCCTTCAACTACGTCCGCGGCTACGCCCGCCTGCAATCCTACATGTCCCGGCACTTGCTCCCCTCCAGCCAACGTCGCATCCTCTCCCAACTTTCGCGGTTCCGGCCCAAATTCCGCGAGGCAATGCAGGAACTCACCGATATGCAGCTCGTGCTCGTGGAAATGTGGTTCGAGCGCAGCTTGATGGAATATGACCGCGTGTTCGCGAGTATGGCGATCCCCGCGTGCTGTTGGCGTCGGACGGGGGAGATTTTTAGGGGAAACAGGGAAATGGCCGAGTTGATTGGGGTGGGGATGGAGAGTTTAAGGGATGGGAGGTTGGCGATTCATGAGGTCCTCGAGGAGGAGAGTCTGGTTAGTTATTGGGAGAAGTTTGGCGCGATTGCTTTTGATGGGTCGCAGAAGGCGATTTTGACCAGTTGTTCGGTGAAGGTTCCGGGGGATGGGAGTGTGGAGGGGGAGGGCGGCGGTGGGAGTGGGAGTGGGGGTGGGAGTGCGAGGAGGGAGGGGAGTTGGCAGCAGCAAGGTCAGCAGGGTCAGCAGCAGGGGCAGCAGCAGGGAAGGCCGGAGGCTTCCCGCACTTCGACGACGACGACTGAGGCGCAGGGGAAGAACTCTTCGTTGTCGCCCTTGGCTAATAAGGGTTCTGACCATAACAATAGCAACAGCAACAAGACTAGTAACCATACCCAGGACACCAGCGGCAACAGCAACAGCAACAGTAAAGGGAAAGAATCTTCCGACTCGGGCGCACCTGCTACTGGTGGGACCAGTGGGAGTGCTGGGAATAGTAGTGCTGGGAACGTGAGTGGTGGTGCTGGTGGTGCTGGTGGTAGTAGTGGGACGGCAACAGTAAGGACGAAGAAGTGCTGCTTCTCCTTTACTATTCGGCGGGATAATCATAATATGTGAGTTTCTCCCTCCCCCCCGGTCCCCTTGCCATTCCCCCCCCCCCCCCCCCCCCCCCCCTTTTTTGTTTTTTTTGTTTTTTTTGCAAAATATCTTACTTGATGTCGGGGGAAACTGAGGCTGATGAATCTTTTTCTCATTTCGCTCGCTCTTCAGACCGGCACTCATCGTAGGCAATTTCTTGCCGATCCGGCCGCGGACGTGAAAAAGAAAAGGAAAAAAAAAAAAAACAAACACCTTAGGTAAACCACTGAGGACTTTGGTGGAAGATGATGGAGTTGTAGGAGAGAACGGAGAGAGAGAGAGAGAGGAGGGAGGGAGGGAGGGAGGGAGGATAGGAAGACGAAACGAAGAAATCCTGCGGGGGGGGGGGGGGGGGGGGGGGGGGGGGGGGTTTCCACCCCCCTCTCCTTTCTAGGAACGGGGAAACGGGAAACAGGAACAGGATCGGAGTTGGTGCCTTGGTCTCTCTTCGCCCTTTTTTCCTCCTCCGAAAGCCTACGTTCTTCTTCTGTTCCCTTTGGAAATTGGGGAAACGAAACTCGAGCCTGGGTTTTTCCTTTTTCCCCTGGCTACCGCCTTTTCCTTACGCTATAGCTAGGCTAGGGAAATCCCCCGGAATCCTCTCTTTTGCCAAAATACATCCCCTTTTCAATCCAATTTAAGCTTCCCTTTACCGCCCTTTACCCCCCTAAAGCGCTCTATGTATCTATCATATCCATCTCTTCCTTTCTACCTTTACTACTTTCCTCCCCCCTATTTCCCCTTACCCTTAGTAGATAAGGAAGGTGTAAGAAGGGCAGTAAGAGGGAAAGCGAGGGGATAAGGGTAGGTGAAGGAAAGTAGGCGATTTAGAGGAGCGAGAGGAGAGCTAGAAGGGAACGGTGGGTGTAGGGAGGGGGGGGGAGGAGGGGGGTCGTCCGCGGGGTGTTGTGATCAGAAGGGAAAAATTTCTTGTTTCTTAACGTCTCGGAACTGAAGATGGAAAATGAGAAAGAAGAGTGAAGGAAAAGGAAAACAAAAAAAAAAAAAGGTGCAGAAATAGAGTATAAGTAGTAGGTGGGGGCCCATCTAATAAATAATCACAAAACCCCCGGAAGAAAGAAAAAAAAAGAAAAAAAAAAAAACAAGATTCCCTCATCCATCAAACACGCCATGCTGCAACTCAACCCCCATCCCACTCGCCATCTTCCGCATATTCTCCTCGAGATCATCATCCATCCCGCCACCCCTCCCCAGGACCTGCTTCACTTTACTCCACCAAAAGTAAAAATCGGTACTGATCAACACGACGCGAAACAACACATGGCGTCCATACTCCCGCCACCGCTCCCAAACCGAATGTGCGGGCTCCTCAGCCAACGCCCTTGAGGCCCAGGTCCCCGTGATCTTGATCCGGTTGATGGGGGATCCCAGGAACTGGTTATTCCCTTGCACGATGCGCAGGTTCCGTCCGATGAAGATGAGTTCCTGGGGGAATTTCTCCTGCTGGGACAGGATATCGCGGATGCCCTTGCGCATCTTCTGCTGCATTTCGAATTGTCGGACGCGCTGTTCTTTTTGAGACATGGATTTTATCTCTGAGAGCGTTTTGCCGTCCCCGCCTTCGTAGGGTTTCATGAGGGTGGCGCTCGCGAAGATGTCCGGCGCCGAGATCCCCCATTCGTCCTTAGTGATGCGGGATATGGTGGCGTTGTCGAAGGTCATTAGGCTGCGCCAGAAGAGGGCGTATTCGTGCCGGAATTTGGGCGTCATGGTTATGTAGAGGCCGTGGTCGATTAGGACGAGTTCGGGTTTGCCGGAGGGGAGGCGGCGGATGAAGATGTTGCCCGGGTGTGGGTCGCAGTGTACGATCCCCCACAGGAACATCTGCGCCGAGAAGAGGTCGGTCATGGTTTGCATTACGGGCCGGAGGCTGAGTCCGAGTCCGCCGTTTCCGCCGGGTCCGCGCCAGGAGTTGCGGGTGGGTTTGAGTTTTTCCGAGTCCGGGTGGTTTTTGGGGATGCTGGTGGTTACGCTGGGTGGTGGTGGGTCAAGAGGTCTTCCGCCGGCTCCTGGTGAGCCTTTCCGCCATCCGCCGTGCCAGGAGTTGGTGAGGCTTTCTTTGTCCCATAACCGAACGCCTTCGATCCATTCGGCGGTCATGATGCGTTTGCTTGACATATCGTGGTAGACTTGGGGTATGTAGACACGGCCTCGTAGTCGGGGTTCCGATGCGATGAGCTCTTTCATCTTGGCCGAATTGTTGGCTTCGTTCTGGAAGTCCGTCTCCAGCATTAAACGCTCCGAAATGTACGGGACTAGATGGTAGAGAGGGAGGTCGAACCACCAGGTGTAGACTCGCGTGACCACTCTGAAGGCCCACAGATCCCAACCGACTTGGCGGGCAATCTCCCGCTTCTGGACTTTGATCGCCACCTCGCGACCATCTTGCAGACGAGCCCAGTGGACTTGAGCGACACTGGCGGAGGCGCGAGCAGTCCGCTCCATAATGCCTTTTGTCGTGTCGCCGTCGAAACTAACACCAAACACATCCTCGACACTCTTCCCACCGAAATCCTCACGGATCACCTTCTCCACCTCGCGCCATCCATTCTGCGGCGCATCGTCAAACATGCGCGCGAACATCTTCTGGAACTCGGGCGGCAGGATGGCGCTCTGCATGGCGATAGCCTGGCCGATCTTGAGATACAGCCCGCCATTCTCACGGAGCAGATCGAATACGCGCTGGGCACTGCGACTATGTACGTCGGCTACGCTGTCGCCGATCCATGGATCCGGCCGGAAATTGAGCTTGTAGTCCACCGCGATAAGCAGACCCGTGGCGAAGGTCCGGATGCTACGGGTCAGACAGGCGTCGTAGACCCGGGTATCGATGGCGTAGAGGATGGCGAGGGCGATGGAGAGCCGCACGACCCGGCGCAGCCATTTCCGTGTGCGGCGGTAGTCTTTGGCTTGCGATGGTTTGCCGAGCGATTCGGGGGAGGGAAGGCGGGCGGGTTGGAAGCCGGATTGCAGTCGGCGGGGCGGCGCAGGTGCCGGCGACCGAAGCGAAGGGCCGTGGGTTCGTCGTGTAGGCAGGAAGACACTGGCACGTGATGTTCGACTATCGATCGCATTGTTGGTGTAGTGTCGTCCTTCGACTTTGCCGGCAGCGCGGGAAGAGGTGGCAGAGTGAAGCCTCACAATGCGAGTTGCGCCTCGTCCGCATCCTGGCGGCGACAACAAGCGGAGCATTTCCACCACCACCGCTGCTTATTCACTCAAAGCTCCGCGACACCGCTCCGACGCGACGCGACGCTTGCCAGGGGGGTGTTGGGGTTATACAGTGGACCGGTGCTCTCTTCCCACGTACTGATGATGAAGTTCACTTCCACTACCACCGATGACCGCATCGACGTCTGTGCTTCGAACGCTGATTGACTTGCCTGGAACGGAAGTAGCGCGACTCGGCATGGGCTTTCACCTCCGCTTCTGCTGCACCACCAGCTTCTCCCCAGCTTCTCCCTCTCGTGCCTGTACATCATTGCCGCTTGGCAGGACGGACAATTAGAATTCCGTCTGCTGCACCATGGTGAGGAGAAGACAGCTGCAATATCGTGATGGCCGGATGCACATGTAGAACGCCGCGTGCCTGGCATGGTAAGGATATTTGTTCTTCTTTTTCTTCTTCCCCATCTGCGTCCTACCGTCCCTTGGCCATTGCTTCCTCTCGGCCTCCCGAAGCGGCCTGCCTGTCAGGATGTATTTCTTGCAATTCTTCGCCTCGAGCGTACTCCTCTTTTCTGCGATCGATGCTGCTTCTACCCCTCCCACCGTCACTGTCAAAAATGGCACTCTCCAAGGCCGCCACAATGAACAGTGGGATCAAGACTTCTTCCTGGGAATCCCATACGCCCAACCGCCACTCGGCGACCTACGTTTTCGCTGGCCGCAATCTATCGAAGAGAAATGGAATGGCACGAGGGACGCCACGGAATACGGTTACAGTTGCTATCAATATAAAAGCAACTTCAACTTGAGCGAAGATTGCCTGACTCTAAACGGTACGCTGCATCACTACAATTGTCTTACCGGACACGAAACTAAATTCATTATCTTTCAGTTGTCCGCCCATCCGGTTACGACAATCAGTCCCTTCCCGTCCTCATGTGGATCTACGGCGGAGGCCTGTACGCCGGCTCCTCCGCTGATCCCCAGTACAACCTGTCAGGTATTGTCAACACGGCTTCCGAATCAGGCCAACCCTTTATCGGTGTCAGCATCAACTACCGACTTGGAGTCTGGGGATTTCTTCAGAACCCCGCTATCCTGAATGAGGGCTCCTCCAATGCTGGCTTGCTCGACCAACGCATGGCTATGATGTGGGTCCAAGAGAACATCGCCGCATTCGGTGGCAACCCAAGGAAAGTCACCGTCTGGGGCGAAAGCGCCGGCGCCCAAAGCATAGGTCTCCACATGCACTCCTTCGGCGGGCGCGACGATGGCCTCTTCAGCTCCGCGATCCTGGAATCCGGCGGTCCCGTCGGCGCCAGCCTCAACCCCATCCCCTTCTACACCTCAGCGTTTGAAAACCTCACCCGCACCGTCGGCTGCTACGACGGCGGCAGCGGACAATACGCCACCGCACACACCGAAGCCCTCGCCTGCCTCCGCAACCTCACCTCCGAACAGCTCTTCCACTCCAACTACACCGTAGTCTGGAATCCCATCGTCGACGGCACCTTCCTAACCGCCTACCCCTCCCAACTCGCCGCCAGCGGCAACTTCATCCGCGTCCCCCTCCTCATCGGCGCCAACACCGACGAAGGCATCTCCTTCTCGACCCACGGCCTGGACAACGCCACCGCCATCTTCCACAACCTCCTCTACTGGCGCAACTACGAGCTCTCCCCGCCCTCGATCCGCACGCTCCTGGCCCTCTACCCCGCCATCCCCTCCCAAGGCGTCCCCTACGGCGACCCCTCCAACTCCACCTACCCCTCCCTCGGCGCCCAATGGCGCCGCGACGCCGCCATCGGCGGCGACCTGGTCATGATCGCGCAGCGGCGCAAGACGGCGCGGGAGTTTGTCGCGGGCGGCGTCACGAACGTTTTTTCGTACCGTTTCGATACCCCGCTGTGGAATAACACTACCCCGCCTATTGGTGCTAAGCACTTCGATAATGTGGTTTTCTCTTTTCAGAATATCTCCGGTGCATTGGGGCCGTTGCCGGAGTTTGAGAATTACCGGGAGTTGAGTCGCGGGATTGGGAGGGCGTATGCTTCGTTTGTGGCCGAGGGGCAGCCGAATGGGGCGGAGGGCGCGAATGCTGGTGATGGAGGAAATGTTACAGGTCTGCCCTTCTGGCCCCGGTATGAGCTTGATCACCCAACGAATCTGGTGCTCAATGCGAATGGGAGTTGGGTCGAGCCGGATACGTGGCGGCAGGAGGGGATTGCGTTTATTAATAGTGTTTCGAGGGAGTTGTTGGCTTGATGGCTTTTCTTATATTCTAGTAATGTTCACGAGCCATGGGAAATGACAGGTTCCACCCTGTTCCAATTCCCGTTCCTTGCCCCGGACATTGTGGTGGAAATGGCATTTTTTTCCCCTTTCCAAAATTAATTTCATCTCTTTGCTGCTGTGGAGTCGATACTGCTGGGTCATGAATCTAAATATACTCTTGAAGTTTCCACCGTATCCCGTTTTATTATTTTATTCGTGCGTGCAGTCAGTCCCAACACTGGCAATGGTAAGCATTCCGAAATATTGCCGTCCAGGAAGCTTCGCTCAACTTCACTCCGCATTTCGCTTCCACTGAACCCGGACAATTCTGCTTTATCAGCAGCTGTTCCGTGATCTTTCCCTCTCCCTTTCTGGAAACATTGCTTTGCCGCTCTTTTAAGTGTTGAGCCAGGCTTGATTACGCCTGACAAATGCTATGCGGTAGATTGACATCTAGAGCGGTTAAATCCACATCGTCCCCCCACCTCCATCGGCATCTGGTCAGGCTTTCGCCACATTTCAGCCCATCACGGAGAAACGTCAGCCACAGCCCAACCCATTCACACACCTTTCACCCGAACATCCCAGTCGTGAAGACAATGTCTGCGCCGAACGGAGATGCGGGAGGCCGAAAACTCAAGATCCTCATGCTCCACGGCTACACGCAATCGGGACGACTCTTCGAAATCAAAACCAAAGCGCTGAAGAAATCGCTCGAGAAGCATTTCCCCGTAGCTCCTAAACCGGGCCATCTGAAGCAGTACCCGGGGGGTCTCGAACTCGTCTTCCCCACTGCCCCGCTGAAACTGGATCCGGCGGATATCCCGGGGTTCGACGTCGACGGGGCGTCGGCAACGAAAGGTACGGATGATGGGATCGAAGCGTATGGGTGGTGGAGACGGAAAGGCGACGCGGAGCCCTTTACATACGAGGGGATGGAGCACGGGCTCGAGACTATCGCGAAGGTGTTGAAGGAGGAAGGGCCCTTCGATGCGGCGTTGGGGTTCTCGCAGGGCGGGGCGGCGGCGGGGATGGTGGCGAGTCTACTCGAGCCTGGCCGACGGGAGGCGTTTGAGCAGGCCCAGGCGAAAGGCGGCATGCGGTATCCGGATTCGTTTGTCAATGATTCTGGGTTTATTGAGGAGGCCGTCCATCCGCCTTTGCGGTTCGCGGTGAGTTACTCGGGGTTTGGAGCTAGTACCAATCCGCTTTATCAGGCTTATTATGTGCCGAGGATACAGACGCCCGTGTTGCATGTGCTTGGGTCGGTGGACACGGTGGTTTCCGAGGAGAGGTCGTTGAGGTTAGTGGATGCTTGTGTGCAGGGACGGGGCAAGGAGGGTGGGGTGCAGAGGGTGGTCTATCATCCTGGTGGCCATTTCTTGCCGAGTAGTGGGAAGCAGTACGTTTCTGCTCTGGCTGCGTTTATTAGAGAGGCAGTCGGTGAGCAGGAGGGACTGGGGAGCGGAAAGCAAGAAGAGAGAGCCGAAGATATGGATTTGCCATTTTGAGTTGATGCGGATGAGGATGACAAGACGTGAAAAGATGTAGCCTGCATGTCTTGAATAACGGACATCTGGGTATCATTATAGAGCTGCGTTAATTTTCCTGCGCAAGCTAGAAATCTTAGATCACCAGAAATTGACTATTGGATATTACGTCTCCATCCATGCGCTGCCCTGCAGCATCTCTGCAACTCTTTAAGCCTCCTACTTCTTGCCACCAAACACTTCCTTCCAGGTCTTGCCGAACACAATACTCTCGTCAATCATACCACCGGAAACCATAGCCGGCTTACCCATTTCCCTCGCCACATTGCCTTGGTACTTTTCAAGCGCTGCCGATGTGACATAGAGCAAGCTTTCCAAAGCCTCCACTGCACTATCCTGAGGCTCGCTCCGAGCAGCTATGCTTCCATGTCTGAAGGATCCCCCGGGATTGTACGTTAGAACTGCTTGATACTTAGGTTTCTCTGATGGAACATTGTGTTCGTCTGCGGTCACTGTCATCATGACTATGTCATAGCACAGTTGTGTTGAGCCGGCAGCGCCGTGAGGGAAGAGCAGACCCGCATTTGCTGCACACTCTCTGTCAATTTTCATGGCTGTGGTTACAGGAAAGTCTTGTTTAATTCATACATTTGATCTGTTCTCGAAGCGCGGCAGTCATGGATCTGTCATCTGCCGTTCGTGCTAGAGCATGTCCAGGTGGGACGAACGGGACGGCCATGATGCGAGATTTGATGGAAATTTACTGCTCAATACTTATTATCTTGTTACAAGCCGAGATTTGGTGAATAAAGAGCAGTGGCAGACAGCATCAAACGTCGTCCGAGAAGCTGATGGATGCCGCGGAGCAAGAAAAGTGGGGGTCGCCATTCAGTCTGATCGTCGACTAGAATTGAGAAGCTTTAACACCAATCATAACGTATAATATCTTTGAGAAAAATTGATGGGTCAAAGAAAAGCCTATAAAGATGGTCTGCTGACAGAGCGTATGACCGAGTTGTCAATATACTTTTTAATATTTATCTAAGCCTAAGCCGCTGACCACTTCTCCAAATAACTCTTCATGAGCTGAACGTCGATCATACCAGCATCGGCAAGCACGGGAGCATGTCTACAAGTCTTCTGTGTCGAGAAGGAGACCGGGCCGCTATTGTCGCCTCCACTGGCCATGTCTTGGAAGAAACTGAGCAATCTGGTTCCAGGAATCTCAGTCCCACTCTCGCTCAGCGACTGAAGCCGGATGACCCATTCGCTCATTGGAAGTCGGTCGAACTCGATGGCCCCTGCCTCTGCCAAGAAATCCAGGAAACTGTCCCAAGGTAGAACTTTAGGGCTCACCAGATTGTGCACACGACTTTCAAATGAAGTGCCAGCTGTATCCGCAGAGTCAAAAGGCTTTGGCTGTGGAGCCGCAGTGAGAAGGTTATCGATAGAGGCCGCGCATATGTCCACCGGCAGCCAATCGACCATCTGGTCTTCCAATCTCGGCATGGCTTTGAGATGATGGAGTCCGGTTTTGATCATAATCGGGAACATCTCCGTCTCATTCCAAGCCGCCAGCTTCGAGTGTCCGCATAGCTGGCCTATACGAAGAACTGCCACCGGCAAACCCGTATGCCGCGCGAAAGATTGGGCCAGGATTTCAACTACGAACTTGCTCTGTGCGTACCCGGTGTCTAAGGCGAGATTCGGATTATTCGCCATTTCGGCTTCTGCCACTTCTTTCCCGGCTGCTGCGGGACCGAGATGGGTTGCGACTGAGCTAGAGAATGCAAAAGTCTTTGAGGAGCCTGTGTTTGCGAAGCGCATCAGATGCATTGCACTTTGCAGACAGTCCTGCTCAAACTCATGCACCGGCGTGTTGAAGTCCATCTTCCAAGCATTGTGCAGGACCAATGTCACTTCTTTAGCCAGGTTGGAGTATTTTGGATACTCTAGCCCAAGATGTGAGTCGGACATTTCGTACGGGACCACCTCAATCTTGGGGCTGTCCCAGACTGACGAGGCATATCCTCTACCGCGGAGAGCGTCGGTAAGCCGCTCTTTGCTTCCCCTGATAGCGCAGTATATCTTCGAAACATGGCTGTTAGCCACGAATGACTCGAGCAAAGCGTTGCCCAATGAGCCAGTGGCTCCGGTCAAATAGATAATATCGCCGTCCATCGATTTCTCTCGCTTTTCAGCCAAGGAAGGCCAGCTTTCGATCTCTCGCGTATACTTCTCAATAGTGCCCCGGATCCAAAGGTGATGCGCCGCTCGCAGACTATCGGCAGCGGGCTCCGCTTGGGGCCTTGACAGCTTCTCAATCAACGATTCGAGTGTCGAATACTCAAAGATGTACATGAGAGGAAATCTGCCGAAGCGCTTCAACAGTGAGGAACGGAGTCGTACGGCTTTCTGCGAATCCAGTCCCAGGCTGTAGAAACTTGCTGTTGGAGGGATACTGTCCACTTGAAGTGCTTTAAGGACGCTTTGAAACACATAATCTCCGTTCGATAGGTTCTCAGCGTCTTCTCTCAAGGCATTTTCTGGGCCGCCATCTTCTAATGTTCTGTACAGTCCTTCGAGCTCTTTCTTATACAGAGACTCTACTTCCTTGCGTCGGACGCTGCCCTTGGGCGTCACAGGTAATACGAGCCCGTCTCGCAGGATATGGACCATAGATCGATGAACTCGAGAATGGCTTGGCAGACTCTGATTGCAAGCTTCGACCGCCGCCAGTATATCTTCATCCGAAGACAGTTGATCGTTGGCAGTAATAGACGGCTGAATAATGGCGGCTGTGCAAGGTTTCCCGGTCCCAAAGACCGCCGCTTTTTGTATCTGTGGACAGCCATCGAGTGCCATCTGCAGTGGGAGAGCGTTGGTCTTCTCTCCGTTGGAATGTACCAATAAGTCGTCTTTGCGTCCTTGAAGCGTGAATAGCCCACTTCCCGGTGGAACCTCAACAAAGAGGTCGTTTGTGCGGTAGGGATTTGGGGACGATTCTGATGGCCACAGCTCCGCCGCCAGAGGAAAGCCTTTATACACAACGGGCTCGAAAATACCGTTGCCGATTGGTTGCATTTCGAGGAATTTGTTTTCGGGAAATAGGTTCTTGACGCGGTAGCAGTGGCTGTTATCCCTGGTATGAGGCATTGTCCTCCAGGGAGGTCCAATCTCTGTGCTACCGTACGTGGTTTTGACATTGCATCCCAGCTCCACCAACTTCTCCAGAAGTGAGGGGGCAAGAGAAGCACCACCAGGTTGTAACACCTTCAGTTGAGTCAGAGGCGAAAAGTCTTTTGCGCTTGTGTCCTTGATGTATTCGTAGAGGTCCTCAATAACAGCAGGAGCGCAATGCAAACAATCGGCAGGCATCTCGATAGCCTCTAACTCCCGCCAAGCTGACAGAATGCTCCCCGGCGCTGGAGGCCAATTAATCGGCGGAAATGTCAGCGCTAAGCCATTTGGTAGACCACTGAGCGCTATTGATATGCCGGCAATGTGGAAACTTCGACTTGTTAGGACTTTTTCCAGGCTAGAGGGCGGAAAGATGACTTACAGTGGGAACGCAAGGTACCAATTGCTGATGTAAAACTCTGGAAAAAGCCGGTACATGCGGGCAATGAGCATCATGCTGCGATGGGTGTGGATGATAGGCTTTGGTAGGCCGGTCGTACCAGAGCTGTGAATGACGAACGAATGTGAGTTCCAGAAGTCGGTGGGCACAAAAGCAAGCGCATGTGTCTGTTCAGAAACCGCATCTTTTGTCGGCCGGGATAATAACTTCGTCACGGGCATATCCAGGTCTTGAACAGTCTGAAGCAATTGCTCCTCTGCCACAATGCCCACGACATTGCAAGCATACAGGAGATGGTCGCGAGCGGCAGTGGCATTGCTTGGGCTTAATAAGAGTACTCGAAACCCCAATCTAACCAGAGCAAGCTGAGTAGCAAAGTACTGGAAGGTATGGCCGACGCCCAGGAGGGCTACTGTAGGTTGCTTTGCATCTGCGATGCCAGCCACCAGTTGTGCATGGAAAAAATCGGCATAAGAGGCTGCCAAAGCTTTCACGAGGCCATTAAATTCGATCCAGCTGATTTTGCGAAAGGTGTTCTCATCGGGGCATAGAAAGCCAATTTCGTCTCCTCTTGTCCTTGCGTTGTATTCCAGCAAGGACGGAAGACTGATCAAGGATGGGTTGGCGAACCTAGCTTATTAGCACCTTTATCGCTCTCTCCTAAGAAAGGCGCTCCTGCTTACTTGTCGGAGTATGGATTTCCATGTTCATACCAAAGTGCCTTTAAGCGCTTGTCGGCTGTTGCTGAAGGTAGCACAGAATTGTTCGATGACCGCGAAGAGGTCTTCTCAAGGTCAGCCGTTGCAATGGGTGCCATGTCTGAATCGTCCTGGCGGCATCAGCTGAGATTGCAGGGTCCCGAATCCGAGTGCAATGATATAGCTAGAGGAATCCATTGTCTCAGCCGCAACAATGGCTTGCCCGTGCATTGCTCTGATCTCAAACGAAGTCTGCCGTGATGCATGTCAGATAGTGTCTAGGTCTACGGGCAGGGTCTGCTTCGCCGACAAGACCTTCGCCTATGCCCTTCGGGCTAGGTTGGCCGGCCGAGAGACCGTGGCTGCAAGATAGGCAGACGGATGTGGCGCTTCCCGACTTTACCCAACGCTGTGACTACTCTAACGTCGTGCCCGATAAGTCTGGGTTACTACTACGAGCCAAGCCAAATTGCTATCTGGTATCGCGGGTGCACAACGTCAGCAAAGGAGCACTTGGCCGGTCGTAGGATAGATACATGAAACATGTAGGTCACTTCAATGTAAGAATCGATTTCCCTTCCATCTTCAGTTCACATTGCAACTTTTCATACAATTCTTGGTCATTGCATCGCAAGAAGATAAAAGCGTAATGGGCTTGCGCAAAAGACTTGAGCTGGCGTCAGCTGCCGACCCCGTGCCTGGCGAGACTACGACGAACAAAGACCTTCAGCCAGTGCCGATCGGTTCGAAAGAGAGGACATGGACATGGCCGAGTTTGCTGGGCTTCTGGATAGCTGAGGCATTCAGTATTTCGATGTGAGTAAAGACCCATATCTCCGACGAATAAGGTCAACACTGACAACAGACAGGTATCAAGGTACGCCTCTCCCGGCAAAGATGCGCAACAGACTTTCGAAGGTCCGATTTTAACTAACATTTTATATAGTGTCGTCGACTTCCGTGTCCAAGGGATTGAATCCAGGTCTCGCGATTCTGGCCGTGTTCATCGGGCATGCGCTGGTATGCATTCCAGCCATGCTCGATGGGTACGTCGGTGCAATGAAGGGGATCAACTTCCCCGTCTATTGTCGATCCGCATTTGGTATGCATGGGTCGAAATTTGCAGTGTTCATTCGTGGAGCTGTGGCCGTCATCTGGTTCGGTATGGCGACATCCTTCGTGCAAATTGTCCAACATCGCTGACGGTCGAGCAGGAACGCAAAGCTTCCAAGGCGGGCAATGCCTTCAGGTCATGATCTCCGCTATCTGGCCATCGTTCAACCATTTCGAGAATCGACTACCGCCAAGTGCCCACGTCACATCGGCCGAGCTCCTCTGCTTCTTCCTCTTCCTCATCGTTCAGCTGCCCCTGCTGTACCTCCATGTGTCGACCCTCCGCTGGATGTTCATGGCCAAGACTGTGATAATGCCTATCTTCGGACTGACACTCTTCATCTGGGCCTTGGTACAAGCGAATGGCTTCGGGCCCACCTTCAGCAAGCCAACAAGGATCACGGATGGAACGCCGACCGCGGTAATTTTCTTCCAATGTGTGACTGCCGCCATTGGACCTAAAGCCACATTGGCGCTCAACATGCCGGACTTCACCAGGTACGCTAAGTACCCGAGACAGGTCTTTTGGACTCAAGCGGTGGGTCTGATGGTCTTGGTCACCATGTGTGGTGTTCTCGGAGCCACTGTCACCAGCGCAGCAGAAGTCATCTATGACGTTCCGGCGTCTGACGCATGGAATCCGCTATACGTAGCGCGGCTGTGGAACAACAGAGCGGCCCAGTTCTTCGCGGGTTTGTGTTGGGCTTTTGCGGTGATCGGTACGAACATCTCAGCAAACTCGGTTTCTTTCTCGAACGACCTTTCGCTTTGGTTTCCGAGATATATAAACAACCGCCGCGGAGCGTACGTCTGCGCACTGCTCAGTGTTGCAACCGTCCCTTGGTACATCCAGTACAGTGCGAAGTCCTTCTCTTCGTTCCTGGGCGGATACTCACTTTTCTTGGGTGGTCTGGCAGGCGTGCTCGTTACGGACTTTTGGATCTGCCGACAGAAACGCCTCTCGCTGCCGGATCTATACTCATCCTCCAAGCTGGGCCCTCACTGGTTTACGCACGGGTTCAATTGGCGCGCATTTGTGGCTTTTGCCTGTGGAGTAGTGCCGGACATGCCAGGGCTGGTCCACGCATGCAACAGCTCCTTAAATGTCCCCAACGGCGCTGTGTATCTGTACAGCTTAAGTTGGTGCGTGAGCACCGTCATTGCGGGTACTGTGTACTGGATCCTGCATAAGTTTAGTCCGATGGAAATCACAGGAGAGGCAGGCGCCTTGTTTGAAAGCTTGGAGGGTGTCGATGCCGAGCCTGAAGCGGTGGCTCTGGAGGATTTACAAGGCAAGAAGGCTTTCGAGGCGTGAAAAGAAGAAGTTAAACATCTATAGAATCTAGATCATGTCAGTCATTACTCGTATTCTTCCTGGCCCCACTTATTCTCTATTGCTCTGTGTGAACCCATCCTCGGTCCTCAACTGGCCAGATCCAACAAAAGCCAAGCTCTAAACGCACACCCAAACAGACGCCTGCTCTATGATGAGTGCTCCCCTTCGGCCCAAGCTTGTGCAGCTGCAGGGCTCAGCTCGATCAGCTTCTCCATACCAGCGACGAAGACGCCATCCAACCTGAGCAAAGCCAAATTCAGCAGGTCACAGCTCCGACTCTTGACGCGCAACAGAGATCGCCACGACGTAAGCAGACTGAGACTTTCTTTCGCATCGTGTAAAGTCGTCGAGGTCACAAAAAGCAGGAGCATGAAACTAGAAGCTATGGTGAAATTGGTTCGAGCATCTGCTAAGATGTTAGTTATTCGCCGCAAACATGACTCATGCTGTACTTACAGCTCGCCCAAAAAGCTTCGAGCTCGTTCGGTTGCAATCCTTCCAGGAATTCAAACATCTCACCCGCGACAGTGAGAGCACCAGTACGCAATGCCAGCAACGCAGCAGAATTCGCGTCTGTCGCCCGCGGACGCAACATAGCCCGGAAAAGCTCAATCTTTGCAGTGATGTAGGCAAGATGTAGGCTTCCATTGCCGTCCAGCTCATGGGCGGACGACCTTCTCCTACCACTACCAGGGCTGACTGGCGTAGTAGAGGGCTGAGGCAGCAGACCAGGCGGTAAGCTTTGGTACCATTCAGTAAGGCGAAGGCGAAGAGGTTTGGCCACTTCGAGGGTTGCATCGAGGCTGTTGTGTAACGACCTTGTTGCCTTCAAGCTGTAGAGGCTATGCATGATGTCGTCGACGATGACAGTAAGCTCGCACAGTTTCATGAAGTGCTGGCCTTTGGAACCGCTCTCGCTGCTTGGACCTTCCAGCTCGATCTCTGGGAAATCGTTCTCTGTCAGAGGGTTGACGTCCCAGTCGTCGGACTGGATGTGGCTGCTACGACCCATGTTGAGAGCGATCCATTTGTCTTGAATGAAGGTGGCCCATCCAAGACGTCTGCGAACTTTGATCTCCCAACTCGGTAGTGGCCAGTCTGAGCAATCTCGGTGGAGGCCGAGAGCTTGTGCGACAGAGACGGCAGTCGTCATCATTACAAACTTCATTGGCGTGTCGCTCACATGCTTGTTGGTTGGGCGGCGCTGGACCAGCAACAGCAAGGTCTGAAGGACAGCTAAGGACGGCGTATGAAGCAATGGCATGCAGGCCAGCCAAGCAATGCGGAACAGCGCATCTGCCGAGGGTGGCGTGTAGACCTCTACGCAAAGTTTCTCGTCCCAGGCGCAAAAGGGAAGAGCGTGTCCATAGATCGCAGCCAAAATGCATGTCGGAATACTGGACAAGTTCCGTACGCCGGTGAAGTCTCGCTCATGGTGTCCCTCTCTCGTGAGTATAGGGAAATAAGGCTGCACATACTTGTAGAAAAGCCGTATCAGTCGCTTCCCGACCTCTTCGCTGACCATTTCTTCCACCTCACTGCGATATTTATCCATGACTTCCGACCTTTCCACTGGCTGTGCCTTGGAAGCCAAAGCATTATGCTGGATGGTGAAAAATGACGGTATACTGCCATCTTCAGATGGCCCGCTGTTCATCTTGCGCATGCGAAGGGATTGAAATGAAGCTTCGTTATACTGGTCGTAGCGATAACGCGCGAGCAGATAGGGATCTGACTCCCCGCTCATGCCCACCACTTGAGCATTGGAACATGCCTGGTTGTCCAACGAAGGCTCGCCACTCGTTGTATCGAATGGAAGGTTCAGATTGAGAGGCAAGTGAGCTGCTTGGGAGAGAGGTGATGTTTCCATGGAGCTGTCATGCCTATTGTGGACGCTAGCGACTTTGGGTACAGTCTCTGTCGTACTAACAGATGCAGCAATCGGGTCGAATGGGTTCTCGAAGTGGACGGCGTTATCCTGATATAGGGCTGGATCGAAAGTGAACTCCGAGGCGCCCACCTCTGGCGTCATGCCGATGCCTGATATGTGGAATGGCTGCATCCCATTTTCCCAGCCTAAGATGTTCTGGTGCATGTCGACGCTGCCTCCTAACGCATTGGCGAAACTGATCGTGTCTCCGTTGCCATTCATGGCGGACATTGGGTTGAATGCGCCAGAGCTCTTTCCTAATTCATTACTGGCATTGCTATCGTTAGGCCGTCTTCTCTTGGCCGGTGATTCGACGAAGGTACATTCTTTGTTATAGCGTATGCATAGCTCACAGGGCGGTTGATGATCCAGATGACAAGCTGCTTTCTTGTAACGACAGAAATCGCATGGGCGTTTGTTCCTTGACTTGTAAGCTCGGGCTCGATCAGTCGCTTCCGTCAACGTTTGAGTCTGAGTCGCAGATGCTGAGGTCTGGGTCAATGAAGGCATCTCGGACAAATCGGAACAAGGTGGCTGCAACGTGGGGTAGGCTTGTGAGAGGAAGGACGTGGATGCAGGAGCCATCTTGTATGATCACTTTAAAGCCCGAACGCTGCCAGGCGTTCGTAGTTGGGGTAGTTGATATCTCGTCCTCCCCACCAAAGACCAGTCAAGTTGCATGACTGCGATAGGAAGCTCCAATGAAGAGCATGGAGTCATTATCGCAAGGGCGCCGATAGCGGCGTTTCTAGGTCACATCGTGAACTGCTACCAGCAACAGCAGGGCCGGCAATATACGAGCGGGAAGGATGCAACATCCGCAAGTAAGCGAATGCGGTAGTCAGAAGCGTGAAGCCCAAGAAGCACTCTCCACTTCTTACCCCTCAACGACGACTCGCGTGTCTGCTACCTCCGGTTCCTTACCACATATTTACCGTAACCCCTCATCCAGGCCCGGACCCTGACCGGGACCCATAGAGCACTACGATACTACAGTATTGTACCCTCCAAGGTTTCGAGCCTTATCTCGCACGCGTGGCAGCCATTGGACCAAGTATTGCAACCGGAAATTCTCACCAAATGCCGAAGGCTGGACCGGGGATGGCAGGGTCTGCTGAACAACATCTTACGGCGTTCAATGTTGATGGTGAGATTGACTGCAGGAATCATTGGCAGTACAGACGCTGCACCGCGAGCAAAGCCTGATACTGTAGCATCCGCATCGACATGGCTTGAGCCGGCCCGGGTGGTCGGGTAACCTGTGGTTATAAGAGGTGCAATTGTAAGGACGTCGGGCCCACGATTGCGCGAAGTCCTCCACAGCTTCTGCCCCCAACGGAAGGTCTTGGTACAGTCGGAGAGTTCCGTCGCGCCCCGAAGTAGGCCCAGTGCTTATCAAACGCTCTGGCCTTATCCTGCAGCAACAGGTTCTTGGTCGTCCGTCTGCAGTCCTTATCTACGGCCGTCGTCTCGGCCGGGCTGCTCTGCCCGCCGGCGCCCTCGTTTGGTGCCCTTGAGGCGACTATGCTTGCCCATCCGGCAGAGCGACTGACACGGCACGGCGAGGCGAAGACCTGTTCACAGCTTTGTATGCTTCAAAACTCAGTAAGAGGGCATGGTTTTTGTCAACTACAGGTAAGGATCCGAAAAGTCCCATACGGCCTCCTTCATATCCCTCGTTCAGCCCCCTCAATATCATCACATTGATCAGCGGAGCGATTTATAAGCAAGCTGGATACTATGACTCGCAAAATCAGAATCGCGGCAGCCCAGATAGGAGCTGTCCATCGAACCGACCCACGTGAAGCAACCTTACAACGCATGCTCAAGCTACTGGAGAATGCCGGTAGCAAGGGAGCAGAGCTCGTACTATTCCCGGAAACAGCATTCACCACCTTCTTCCCACGCCACCTTATCAACGACCCAGATGAGCTGTCCTCTTGGTTTGAGCATGGGGACGTCACCAAATCTCCCAATACAGCTCCGCTCTTCGCCAAGGCGACCGAACTGAATGTTGATATCGCCGTCGGATTTGCAGAGGCTGCAGACAATGGCGAGAGATTCAATGCTTGCGTGTATTACCACGCCAAAACCGGCTCTGTGCTATCAAAGTATCGCAAGATCCATCTGCCTGGCGACTTTGAGCCCTTCGCCGATCCGAAAGCCACCAATCAACTCGAGAAACGCTACTTCAAGCCTGGTGATCTGGGCTTTGAAGCGTTTCGGGTGCCAGAGCTTGCACATGGCTCGGAACCAATCATGGGAATGATGATTTGCAACGACCGTCGATGGCCGGAAGCGTGGCGCTGCTTAGGACTACAGGGCGTCGAGGTAGTCTTATGCGGTTACAACACGGCGGGCTTTGCACCGGATCTTTGGGGCAGTGACAAAAACCAAGACCCGCAGAAGGCCGAGGAGAGCGCACTATTTCATCACAAACTCGTAATGCAGGCTAACAGTTACATGAACGCGACTTTCTCCGTCTCTGCCGCCAGGTGCGGGATGGACGATGGTAAGTACTCACTCATCGGAGGCTCATGTATCACCGGGCCGGAAGGCGAGATTTTGGCAGAAGCCCGGACGGTAGAAGACGAGATCATCATTGCAGACTGCGATCTTGACTTGTGCAAGCAAGGGAAATCAAGGACCTTTGACTTCGCGAGACATAGGCGAACAGAGCACTACGGCCGCATCTTGGAGCAGACGGGCGTCGTGGAGCCCCCGAAACTGAACCAGGACAACAAGGTGACGAATGGAAGACCGGACGGCGAGTATGCGTCCTCCAATACCAATTCCTCGGCAACATCTGATGCTCGTCGCAAAATACGCGTTCTCCTGTGCAACCCGAACGCAACCAAGTCCATGACAGACAACTGCGTGAAGATGGTCGAGCCCACCCTCCCCCCAGACGTCGAAGTGGTGGGCTTCACTGCCCCAACGCCCGCACCTCTTGCCGTCGAAGGCAACGTCGACAACATCATGTCAGCCGCCGCGGCCTGCCGATCTATCATCCCGATGCAGCAGCGTGAGGGATACGACGCCATGTTAGTGGCCTGCTACTCGGACCACGCTCTGATTCGAATGCTGCGGGAGGAGTTCGATGTGCCGGTAATTGGGATTATGGAGGCCAGTCTGATCGCTGCTCGGACTCTGGGAGCCAGGTTTGGGATCGTGGCCACTTCGAATCGGAGTAAGGTCATGCATGGCGATGCTGTGCGTCATTATGGCATGGAAGGGTTCTGTGCGGGCGTAGAGTCTTGCAATATCGGCGTCTTGGATCTTGAACGTAAGCCGAGGTCACAGATTCTGGGGATCATGCAGGATGTGGCGAGGTCCTTAGTTGCAAAGGGAGCGGAAACCCTCACATTGGGATGTGCTGGTATGACAGATATGAAAGCTGCTGTGGAAGAGGCAGTCGGTGAGGATTGCCAGGTAGTCGATGGAGTCGTTGCTGGAGTGCACCATCTGGTCGGGATGGTGAGAATGGGCGGAAAGACTGCCAAGTGCGGCATGTACGCTTCTAGCTCCAAGGCAAGGAAGATGAGATCGCAAGATTACGTCTGAGATTTGAATCTGAGCTGATCGATGCCTGATATAGCACTTCTAACAATGTCGCAATGATTTTAATGTGAGCGGGCACATACAGTTGCGTCGAAGCTCTTTATAAAATTTGTCGTCTCGCCCCCGCTTTCTGCTCTCTATTACGGTTACACCAAAAGACGCCTGTCAGGCCCTTGGTGAATTGCAAGATAGGAAAAATCATACAGACGTCGGATGTGTCAGTATGACAGAAGCAACCAAAATTACAAGTGGGAGAAAAAGTTGACAGAAGGCCACGACTGTACTAAAACTCCTGTACTCGATGCTCATATCTGCAGAGTACAAGTCTCAGCTTGTGCCCAACCCGGATGTCAAGACTTTTGATTACTCGACTAGCTGAGCTATCATCCGACCATTGTCGCCAGTGAGGTCGGAAGAAGCACCAGCCCACTCGAAAGCATCTTTGAATGTTTCGCCATCTCCCAAGTAGGAGTAGAATTGCTGAGAGAAGCTCATGGCCGCAGCATCGGACACCTCGGCCTCCATTACGACCGTGGGACACGGAAGAGATGCTTCATGCGCGAGTGTCTGTAATTGTTCAGCACTGTAGCACGCGTTCATCACAACTCCCTTTAATCGATCGTGCGCGGCGAGGCGAAGCAATCGAAACAATGCTGACGGTTGAACCTGCCGGGCTGAGCCGGCTCCACTGGAAAATACCAGTCCATCAGCCGAGCCGTGCCCACTGAAGTGAACAAACGTAGGTCTCAATCTGCGAAGCTGAGGGCCGAGGTCTTCCGGCCTCGCATTTGGCATGATTTCAACCTCGAAGCTGTCGCGCTCCATGCCGCGAGCCAAGCTGTCGTGTACAAGACGCTGCTCTTCGCCGAGACTAAGTCGTGATTGATCCGGCGGATCGGCAAAGACAAACAGAATTATCATCGGCCTTGAAAGCTCGTGGAGAAGACTGCGCACTTTCTCTTTCACGTCATCGTCAGTGCCAGGTAGGGTTCCCAAGATCCTCATCACTTCATCGGGCTGAAAGCGGTTTGCGAAGCGCTCACGGTCAATGCCTGGCAGGCTCCGAATTCGGTCTTCGGCAAGTGGGCGCAGAATGCCTCTTACTAAAACCTTGTGCTCTTCCGCCATTATTCCTACTAGTTTCTTTCCCATGTTGAGGACGGCTGCTGCTGCACCGACCGCTGCAAATATTCCATAGTGTCGCGGAATGAGAAGGTTGATGTTATGGAAGACTGACTCGTAATAGCTGAGAAGTTCCGTGCCTTGGGCTGATATAGGTAGTTGGATCGCCAACCTACGCGCAGTCAACATTTCATTCATGGCGAAAGCGCGACTTCGGATCTCCTCGATCGTTTCTTTGTCCGCTTCCCAGACGGAATGCTGGGATAGGGTGCTGATATAGATCCATTGAGCCAGAAGAATCCCAATGTCCAACGCCCAGCCATGATCTTGCTCACTATAGGACACAGACCCAAGCAGGCGTATCGGAGCCATTGCAGGTGAGGACCCCGGTACTTGGCAAGCGTGCGTGCCAATCAAAATACGATATTGTTTGATTAAAAGACTCTTCAGTTGCCCCTGGCGTATCCTCAGTATAAGACTCTTAGGTAACACGACCCGATCAAAAGGGCAGAAACTAAAATTAAAGAGCAAAACGGTGACGGCAAACCTATAGCTGAGCGTCAAAGCAGTAGCATGTATTCACAGCTACAAGAGAAATAAGGATCGATTCCGCTGAGATGCAAGTCGGTGTAACTAATTCAGGTGGGTGCAGCTGTTTATGTGAAGGGGGGGGGGGGGGGGGGGGGGGGGGGGGGGGGGGGGGGGGTTTCCCTTTCGTGGCTTGTGACCATACAGTAGCTATCAAGCCACCTACGTGTAAAGTTTTTCCTACAACTTTCAGCCTAGAAGGCTTTCTTATTGGCTTGCATAGTCTTTATAAGCGGCTAGGGATGCAACTTGTGTGTCAACCTTGATCGCAGTAACTTGTACAGTGATTCCCCAAAACTCTTGATCAACTCTTACCTATATCAGCCGTCGGAGCAGAGAATGTCCCATGCATGTTAGGTCAAGATGTACTAAGTAAATGGCTCAGAACATGTGCCAGTCTTATATACTCACGCTACTCACTTGACTCAATGAACAAACGCTATCGCCTAGCCATTCAGTCGCAATGGACTCGTATACCCATCACTCTGCCACAAATCCGTCGCGTATTTACCAATACTTCGTCATAGTCTTACACTCAGTCTTAGTAGGGTGACATTTCGAACCCACAGACTTGGTCCAGACGTTCGTAGTCTTCGAATATTCCGTCTTGGTGGACGTCTCTGGGTATGGCTTCGAGGTAGTATAGGTGGAAGGCACTTCGCTAGTCTTGGTTTGTACGGTCGAGCTCGTTTGCACATCTGCTACTGGGATGGTCTTGGTCCAGACGTGCTCTGTGGTTGTCCAGATCCATTTGGGCTTGGTCTTGAAGAGCAGTTAGCATTCGACCGTTCGTCAGTCTTTCGCTAATAGTTAGGAGGTATACGTACGTAGCAGATCTGGGTGTAGGTCTTGCTCTTGACATGCTCTGTTTTCGTCTGGGTGATCACCTTGTTGGTCGTGGCAGTGACAGTAGCTTTTTATGTCAGCACTGCGATTGCTTGTTTTGGAAGAGGTGAACCTACTGTAGGCGGTCGTCGTGTATGGCTTGTGCACGGTAGTTGTCTTCGTCTCCGGCTTGTAAACCGTGGTCGTGATGACCTTGGTGACTGGGACATCTTTCTCCTTGGAATAAGTCGAGTACACTGCTTTGCAGGTCGATTGAGTTGCACAAGAAGTCGTGATGTGCTTGTCTCCACCGGGCATGGCCAAGACAAGCCCGATGGAAGCGAGCAATGCCACGAAAGAGGTAAACCAAAACATTTTGCCTTTTTAATTGAAGGTGCGCACGAGAGTGGAGAAGTGAAGATACTGATCTCTTGTGAAATTGTCAACGATTGTAAGTAGAGAGGTTTCTCTTGGGCAACGCCATCCTTTATATGCTGCAGTGGTGCAAATCACCTCAAGGCTCACCCGCCTGCCCTTCGTGAAGTTGACGGTTCCATCGCCCGGTCAATCGCAGCAGACCGATGCAACTCCAGTCTCTACACAATATTGGTGGCGTCTCGTATCGCCTTCTTGGGTCATCGACCAGCTCAAAGGGGGTGAGTAGCTATACAGAAGCCGTCATGCGCTCGATCTCTCCACATGCAAGAGACAGGCCATCGTAGTCAAGCAGTGCATACTGACCAAGGATCGTGTTTGCAACAATAGGCTGGGTGCCTTCAGTAGTCCTGAATTGCGCCATGTTGTCCAGCTAGAGCAGCGTCTTTGGAGCTAATGCATGCTGATGGGATCAAGATATGTTCCTCGACTTATGTAACTCGTTTACCCAAGAAGTAAACTTCATGTAGGATTATCGATATTGCGGCCGGTTCTAAGGACCAGGACCTCCCTTGCAAGCAACATGCTAAAGGAGAAGGAGGGGCAAAGATAAGTCTTCATCTCGCTGCCGGTGTCGCTGCTTGTTTACTGATTCGACAACAATGTGTCATTCTCTTCTCGAAGGCATATAGTAGAAATATTGCTCTACCAGGTCCATAAAGTACATACGCAAACAACGAGAGCAGTGTGTCGATGTACATATCCGCTTAATCTGTTTTAGTAGCTTCAAAAACCAAATCCCAAGGATCTCTTCATACTCAACACCGTAAATAGAACGAGCTCAATGCAATGCACAATGTACCCGCCGCGTATAGCCTGCTATGCAGAGCATTCAAGCAAGCATTGGATTCGTTGTCGTCGTAGAGCCGGGTGGGGATACAAGGTATTGCAACAAACCAAAAAAGCTGAGCAAGCAGCAGGTAAAAAGATCTAGTCCAGGTTCGAAAGGATGCTTTAAGCTCGAGCTTGCCCATTCGTCTCGGCGATCTGCCATGTGGTCAGATCCCAAGGGTGAAAGGCTACTGGTGAGGCAAAAAACGTAAAAGCTCTATTTTGACTGGAAAGCTTATCTGGTAGTCTGCATCAGGCCGTGCCTGCTTATGTACTGTCTTGCTGTACCTCTTGCAATCCTTAGTACGTCTCCATAGAGCTGGGGTTGGGAGGTGAAAATAGATGCGGGGTACATACATTCCATGCATGCCAAGGAAATGCGGCAGGATACGAGGGCAGTAGATGTCTTCCGACCACGCGATCAGTCGTGAAAGGCCTATTGAACTGAAGTGCTGAGAAAGGCTATTACGGAGCTTGACTTGGAGCTCTAGATCCTCGAGCTTGATGTAAGTTGGCGTCGGCCGGTAGAAAGCTCCCCATTCATTCAAACCCTCCTATCCAAAGCAACAACTTCCAGGTTGATCAGACGTTGGAGCTGAATTTCAGCGTGCGTCGACGCTCCTCCGACCACATCTCAGCCAGACGAGAAGTCTGTGAAGTCTGGAGGCCAGCCGCGGGTTGGTCTCCTGAGCTCCTATCCCTGTCTCTACCCTCAACCTTTTTCATCTCGACGGAGTGGCAAGACAGATGGCCGTTTTGCATTGTACCCACTCGACGCATCCTAGCATCTCTAGGGTTCGATGGTGTCATTGACCTACGCAAGGGAAGTGGCTCGATGTCAGCGTCCAGATCCTCGTCCAGGTCCATCTCTTTATCGTTCCTCTTGCGTCCGCATCCAAAAAGCCAGGCTAGGAAGATGCCCAGTTTATAAAGCGCTACACGGCTCTTCTCGCGCCAGAAGTGCATGCCTCTTGTGGTGTTCAGCGATCCTATCAGAACGAAAAAGGGCACGCATACAACGGCAGTAACGATGCCGAAGGTTTTGTAGCTCTGAGCCGTCGGCATGTCTAAAGATGTCAGCAAAGTCGGACTCGCGTATTGTTGGGTTCGTGAGCACCTACTGGACATCCCGAACACCGATGTCACGAAAGTCAGCGGCAGAAAGAAGATGGAGACCAACGTGAGCAGCTTAATATTGTGGCCCTGCTGTATCGTGATTTCCGTATTCTCAACAGACTTCCGACTCTCTTGAATGGAGGTCCCTGTGAAGAGATCTTCTTTCAGACCCGTGATCTTCTCGCGCCGGAGGTCGTTCTTCGCTACGAGCCTTCTGAGGTTGTCCATTTCGGCATCGAATTTGGCACGGAGAGGAGCCATTCTTTTTTCTTTATAGTGCCTGTTGCGAGGCGAATTCTGATCTAGCAATGGCCAGAGTGTTCGGTGTCGACCCGCCCAGACTTCGTCTGTGAACGTACGCTCGTAAGCATCTATCATGGAGATAATACTCTCGTTCATCAATCCGAGAGTTTGGTAAGCTGTTATGAAACGAAGACGAAGTCAGCATAGTATCTAGGCTTTCAAATACTAGTAGCATGAACGCACCCCAAAAGTACCTGCGTGACATTGTGAAGAACTCATCCTCAAACAGCAAGCGATCTCTGATATCCGAATCAAACATGAATTCGAGTGGAGGCATTATCAAGTCTGAGACCTCCCTGTACACGTGTTCGAAACGTTTCTGGGCATCCTTGTACTCTCCCAAAAGTGTGACCATGAAGGCTTCAGGACCGTTGACATAATGTTGCGTTGCATCATGGACGTCCATGCTCGCATGCCAGTCGGGGTAGCATTGCAAGTTAAGCACTTGCCATGAAGACCAGGGATCATAAGCATAGCCATAACTACCTGCACGGTGCCTTGAAGGATTTTTGACTTTTTGAATGGCTTTGCCGTTCAAAACAAGGGCAACTACAGAGCTGCATCTAGTGACGGCAATGTTGTGCTCACGGCGCTTGCCCTGCCGATCAGAAAGCTGCCATTTCCTGCAGACCCATCGTCAGCGCGATTGCGGAGAGCCAAACGCACGAAATCAGATATGAGACTTACATTGGTTCCCGAGCAGGGCTCTCTCCAATGATCTGTCATTTTCATTACATATTAGCCTTGACCAAACGTAAGGATGTGGAGATATAAATTACCGTGAAGTACTCAAAATTGAAAACAAAGCTCCTCTGCCTGCGCACATCATCATCGAATGCACGGTGCATGTTTGCCGAAGTGCCGTCAGATACCACCAAGTGGCGGAACAGCTCATCCATGTCGAAGTCCTGGTGCAGCGTGTGGTGAACAGCGCCGAACAAGATGGGACTCAGCTCTCGAAGCACTGTGATGCGGCCGACCGCCAAACGGTTTTTAGAAGGTTGATTGACCTCTCTGATCGCTTGCCAAATGGCGTTGGCTCTTGAGGTCTCCCGCTCAATGTTGGACGTCTCGAACTGGAGAGGCGCGCCTAAAACAAACTGTAAGAAATCATCCTATGCGGATCGTCTATAACCGCATGATCCTGTGGCTTACCGTCTGGTCCGACGTCGAAGACCTGGCAGTGACTGTAGTGACTGCCATCTTCTACTGGACCTTTCTGCATAGGCATAAGAGGGCTCTGAAGCATTCGGGATGGCGTATCAATGACGGTCTCCAGTATTCTAGCTGCATATGGATTCCATTTGTAAGATTGGAGGTGCTTGCGTAGACTTTCTTCGTCATGGCTTCGAGGCTCTAGAGGCGTCGACACGTAATAGTCTTCTCCGTCATCATCGTTATCAGAATCCTCACCTGTCCTCCTCGAGCCGGAGGAAGTGGTGATTGTGTTGAGGCCAGTTGACGTCTTGCGAATGTGTGCCACACGATCCCGGTCTGGACGTGTTACAGACGGTCGTGGCGAGCGTTGCTCTGGCTCAGATGTTGGCGTGCCAGTGGAAGCGGCAGGTTGTCCCGAGGAAGCTCCTGCAGAGGCCGCTATATTCTGTGCGAGTAACTCATGGACCGCCCGGAAACTCTCGAGAAAGGCATCTCGCTGTGCGTCAAGACGCACCAATAATTCGTTGATCTCTTGCGAATTCTCCATCTCCACCGATAACCTTCTTCACTGGCAAAAAATTGAAGAAAGAATGTAGAAATGCTCGAGGATGGCAAGTATCAGTCAGCTAGACATTTGCATTGGCCTCATCGGCCGACACAGACCAGTCTAGATACTGCACGCGATGAAACAGCATGACAACTCACTGCCAAGCTGGACAAAAGACGCAGGTTCTGCCGAAGACTGCATAGAAGGCAGTATTCCGTGAGCGCCTTTCTACATCCGAAGAATGGCGCTACTTGGCGAGAGTGACCGGTGAGCCGTTGTAGAAAGCAGCAGAAAAGGCAAGACTGCCTCCGCGCCAACAATACTGATTCCGCACCGGTCTAAGGCTTGTGCGTCGAAGGGGCAAAGGACCCGCTGTGCAATAGGCGTATTTCTAGCGACTACCTAGGTACAGTCAAAACCCTCTATAGGCATCTTCCGAGTAGTAATACCGCGCTATAGCAATAGGATTCTTTAGCTTTTTTTCTTCCTCTATTAAATATTACTAATTTTTAATATCTACTATAGTAATTAACCTTTTAAATCTATTATTAAACTATTACTATACTATAACTATAGCTACCTTATTAATAGTTTTATCTACTAGTTTAGCGCTACTTTAAAAAATAAAAAGGACCTTTTTTATAAATTTAAAATAAGCTAGCCTATATTATATCTATATAAAAAACCTATAATATATATAGAAAGAGCTTACTATAGAGTTTAAAAGGTAGTATAATAAATAGGTAATATAAGATATAGTCTCTATAATTTTTAATAAAAAGTATAAATACTTTAATAGTAGCGCTATAAAGTATTTAGAGTATAAAAAAGCTTATTAAAAATACTAATTAGATCTTAAAATAGCTCTTATTTAATAAGTAACTATTAAATAGTCGCGGTAGCTAATTAATAGTAATATCTTAAGGATTAAGGCTTTATAGTTCTAGTACTAACTACTTTAGTATAGTAGCCTTTAAAAGCCCTATTAGAATAATAGCTAGTTAGATAAATTTAAAGCCTATAAAAATATTAAAAAATTTACTCGATATAATAAAACTAATAATATAAATAAAAAAGAAACTATAGTAGCCTTTACTATAGTTTAAACTTAGATTATTTAGTATTTACTAGAAAATTAGTATAACTACGACGAAATTAGCCTCTTCTAAAAAGCTATACTAGAGCGCTCTCTATTTATATATTATATTACTAGTATTAAAAGTAATAAAATAAAGATTATATTTTATTTTTATATAAATATTTTTAATAGCTATAAGTTTAAGTTCTAAATAGTTAGCTAGTATTAGAGGCTAACCTATTTTTAAGCTACTAAAATCGAGTTAAAGCGCCTTAACTATATTTATTAATAGAATAAAAAGGCCTAAATAATAGTTAAAATCTTTATTAAGTAGCTATACTAGTTTAACTATTAAATAACTAGCCGAAAGGTAGTACTACTACTTAATAATTTTAGTATTTAGATTATTATTTATAATAAACTATTAGTACTATTTAAAAGCTATAGGCTTTAAAATATTAAAGTTATATAATTACTTCTTAATTTAACTAGTAAGATATAGCCTCTTAACTAAAGGATTATAATTTTATTTAAAGTAATCTATAAGCGCTATTAGATCTAATTTATAGCTAAAAAATTTAATAAGGGCTAAGATTTATATAAAAATATAAATCTACTAAAAGCTTTTAGATTTACTTAACGCGCTTAGTATAAGGTATTTAGTAAAATTATAGCTAACTACTAAATCTATATTTAATTTTAAGAGGTTTAGTAGCTAGTTTAGTAGGTAGTAGTTTAAAAGAAGGTTTAATAGCTATTTTAGAAGCTTTATAATAAATAGAGAATTTAAAACTTTATAAATATCTATATATTTATTAATCTATTAGAAGAGGTAGTTAAAAACTTATTAGAGGATTCTATAAAGGCTATAGTAGAATAATTTAAACTACTACTTTAATAAAAAAATAAGGATAAAAATAAGGTTATAAAATAGCTAAAAAGAGTTACTATTTATAAAATAGTTAAGTTATTTAGTTAGCTACAATTTTATAAAAAATAATCTACTAACTATAATAGTAACTAGTTTAAAGGTCTTAATTAGTATAAAAAAGTACTTTAGAAGCGCTATTAAGAGAGCCTACAATAAGGTTAAATAAATAGATATTTTATTACGTAATTTTAATATAGCAATAGAGGCTCTATAGCAATAAGACCCTCTAGATTTTGACGATTGCTATAGAGGGTTTTGACTGTACTTGTAAGAAGATCAGAGCGCCGTTGCTCTCATATTGGAGATGGGACGAGGCCGTGCGAGAGCCGCAGAGGCGATGCTGCACGCCAATCCTTCGCGTGGGCTGACCGCTCCTCCGACCAGGAACTTGCGGAGCCGAGCCAGATCTTAGTGGCCTCGCTACGAGGAGGCTTGTCGGGCATTTCAATTCATCGATTACAAGAATGGAAAGGCAGCTACGGCAGAGAACATGGCTTTTTTGTCCAAGGAGAAGTCACGGCATATATAGAATGGATCAGACCTAAGAAGCCCAACTGCCCAGGAACAGAGTTGACAGGTGAGGTCCACAGGCGGGAGTTTCCTTGCTTACTAAGAACCATCCATGTCATCATCGTCTTCGCATTTCCACTTCACAACAAAGATACAGCAGTCTTATATCTCCAAACCAGGCTCTAATCCAAAGGAAAGGGAGCAAAAAGACAGAACGAATAGAAAATGCCACTCACCCGTCCAATCTCCCGTTCCCTCGCTTCAACCTCCCCAGGAAGGTACTTCTCCACCACCGCTCCAAGACTAGCAAAGAAGGCCCCCGTAGACGATGGATCGCTCTTCTACGGCGCCGAACACAAACCCTCCTTCGGCGGCGCATCCCTAGGCCATCTCGTATCCGAACTCAGCGCGACGAAACCGGGCATGGAGCACTTGCGGAAGGAAGGCGAGACGATGAACGAGGAGCACCGGACCCAAGCGCGCAGTATCGCCACCTGGTTGGTCGGCGTCCCGATGGCGTTGGGTGGGACGGTGGGAGGGTTTTTGTTTCTTAGGCAGCAGTTCCGCGATTAAGGGGGTAAATCTTTTGCTTTATTCCACCTTAGAAGGGGATGTGATAGGGCTTGAGACGAGTTTATTGCAAGTGGACTCCCTGGTACACTTGCACCTGCCTATTGGCGTGCATCAGGCTTCCTATATCCGAGCAAGTCTGAGGAGATGTTCTGCAGAGACGTTGTCTGGGCCCGCATCCCTCGATTATGGCGGTCTGAAACTTTAGCCTGGCGGAGCTTTCTGCGTACTTTGGGTCTCCTGACGAGATGTTGGACGCTCCACTTCTTATGGTGAGTCTGTCCGTTTGAGGTAGGGGGCCAGATTGAGGTCAGGTCGGGGGCCAAGACGGAAGGATGACCGTGACGGAGGAATGGCGGAACAGAGGGGGTGGCGGAACGAAGGCAGAGGCGCAACGAAGGGAGGACGCGACAGAACGAGAGTGAATGACAGAAATATGACTGAGAGCGATGCACGCTGAAATAGCGAATCAGACGAGAAAGCTGGCAAAGACTTCATGAGGTCGCTGTCCACCACTCTCAAACCCGGCTCGTATAGATGCTCTCGTCGACCGCGAAAAGACTGGCACTCAGAACGCCAAAAAGCAGGCACCTCAGCAACGTTCGATAAGCGAGTTTCAGAGAAGACTGCTGACGGCTAGGTAAAAAAGCTAGTCGCGGAGTGAATACAGCGGCATTCGCTCGAAAATTTGAAAAAAAAAAAAAAAACATCAAAAATCAAATTGGCTTTCTTGATATATCAACAAAAGAAAAGGGGGGAAAAGGAAGAAGAAAAGAAGAAAAGGAGGGAGCAAAGGAAAAAGCGTACAAAAAGGAGGGTATCATAACGAAAAAAAAAAAAAATCCCATTTTTGCCGACCATAGGTCCCCCCAATTCTTTCCCCTGGCCTTTCAATTCCCTTTCTTTCCCCCGCTCCTCCCTCCCCAAAACCAATTCAATGAAAACGCCGCGCGAATGAGAAGACCATAACAAGACGCGGGAGCGGTAAGCATTGTGACCAAGTTACTGGCTTCCCTTTCTCCCCCCGCCCCTCTTTGTGTCAAAAGATTCTGCTATGCTTCTGTTGCTCCTCAAATAAAGAAAAGGGATACGAAGAGAGGAAACGAAAGAGAGCGAAAGGGGCTTCTTTGCTTCTTGAACAAGAAGAGCCCATCACCGCCAACCTCCCCGCTCAAGATCCTCCAGATCCTCGTCCGCGCGGCTGACCGGCTGCTGCGCAGCAGTAGCAAGGTCAGGGTTCCTGCTTGGGGCGACCTGCTCCCGCAACTCCCCCTCATCTTGCTCGGCGGGATCGTCGTGGTATTGCTGAGGAGGCAGAGGCGGGGCTGGTTGTGAAGAATGAGGAGGAGGAGGAGACGAGGAAGAAGAAGCGGAAGCGCCGAGATTGTTGCGGGCAAGGGAACGGACGACGTCGCCTTTGCAGATGGGACAGGTGCGGCGTCGGGTCGTGAGCCAGGGTGTACTGTGCAAAGGGGAAAGGATTAGCGTTAGGACTTGAGGTTGGGGTTTCTCAAGAAGGGAGATAAGAAAACAGGGGTGGGGGGAGAGAAACTCACATGCATCCCTCATGGAACTCGTGACCACAAGGTAGACTCATGACCCGGCTCACGCCATCAACGTACTCTTCCAGACAAACGACGCATTCCCGTTGTCTGCCGCCGTACCGTCGCCGCCACTCTGCTAGTCCCGCTGCGCGCTTCTCCTCGACTTCGTCTAATGAGGGGCTAGCCATGCTCTCGCCGGAGCGGAGAGAAGAATTCTGCGCAGGAATCTCCGAGGCGGTTCTGGCGCGCGGTCGGGACCGTGTGCTGATTGGTCGAGCGCTACTTGGAAGTAATGGAGTCGCAGCGCTGACAGCCGGCGCCGATGCAGCGGAAACGGTCGAGCTGCTAGAGCTAGTGGTGCTGGGCATAGTCTGGTATGTTCGGACGGGTAAGCGTTCGACGACGCTCTTGGGAGCTCGCCATCGTCTGCGCCGGATCCTTGAACGCAGGAGTAAGAGGGCATAGACGACCGTTAGTGTGACGAGGGGCGAGACGACTAAGACGAGCAAAGTATCGAAGAACGGTGACGAGGACATTGACGTTGGCGTGAGTGTTACCCAGAGTCCATCATGTCGTGGGAAGTCATCTTGCACTTCGTGTTGTTGATGAAGAGGCTTTGCTTTGGTTGGATGACTTGTTGGATCCTGGACCTTGGTGGCCGTTTTCGTAGGAAGCCCATCTGCCTTTACTTCCTTCGTGCCAGATTCAGAGGAGAACAGTCGAAGTAGCCAATTGCTGCTCTGCCTCATTGGGGGTCTAATATTTGTTTCTTGCTTTGCGGCATGCTGATTGGCGACGACGCCTGGTTCGACAGCCTCATGCACACCCTTCCCGTATTCGCCACTACCAGGCATGATGCTGCCGCCCTTGGGCCCATGCTTCGGTACTCTAGTGGTTCCAGCGATGTTCGAGCTCAGGGAAGTCGTAGTATCAGTTGAAGCTTTCTGTCTCTCTTTCTGTTCTGCCACTAGGTCCGGATCTCTCCAGTCTTGCACTCCGATGACAAAGCCATCTTCCGAGCTCCTGACTGAAGTCTTTGTTGATAAGGCGGCACTTGAAGCAACTGACGAGGTCTTTTTACCAGCCGAGCCATCCTCGACAATCTCTTGATCATCTTCAAATTCCTCTTGAAGGACCCACCCGATCTTACCGCTACTCGGTGGACGACGACTATCCTCATGCTTACCTCGCCCGCCGCCCTCGGAAAATAGAGACCGAAACCAGCCTTGAGACTTCGAAGGCACAGCGTCTTGAGAATCCGCATGAGACTGAGCTACCTTGCCGAGTTTGTCCTGCTGTCTAGGTTTCAGCGTTGAAGTTCCCTTGACAGCAACAGAAGTAGTCGTGAAGTTCGGCGTATCGGGCGCCGTACTTTTCTGGCGGGTTTGTTCTCCTAGGGCCAAGCCAAGCCTCGCAGCTTCTTCAGCTGATAGATCGTCCAAGGTACGTCCTGATGGAATCAAGCTGGAAAGCAGATGCGCGGTCGTATGTGATGTAAACAGAGCTGGTATCGTAACGTTGGATGTGTCGCCACGAGCATACATAGTGACCAATGGACCACCTCGGATGTCGTCGCCCACGATCAACGCAACGCCTCCTCTTCTCTGCACCCATTTGACCTTTTCCAAAAAGCCACACCCTCCTCTGCTTAGGAGAACGACTTTCCCGGCGATCTCGGCGCCTTCCTGCAGACTCTGTATGTCCGCATGAGTCGGCTTCTTGCCTACAGACTGACCATTGGTCTTCAAGCCGTCAGAAGGCAGTAATGGGTGATGCAGATGATCGTCGGTTCCATCGTCCTGACCTTGACCCTCGTCATCTTCCGCATCTTGGCCACCTTGTGTCTCTGTTGGCAATCCTCTCTTGCGCTTCCCGCTTTGACTCGCCTGATCGACCCTACTGTCGGCGACATGGTCCTCTCTCTCCCAGTCCGGAATGTCACTACAGCCTAGCTCTCCCTCTAAACCTCCAACATCGCCTCTCAGATGATCATCTGCAAACCCGCTTCCAACCCACAGCTGTCCACTTAAGCTCCTCGCCGGTAGTACCGGCCCAAACGCAGCAGGTCGAGCCAGGAAAAATGTCGAGTTATCGTCGGTCAAGCTGATGATGGCTGAAGGCGGAAAGAGCGAGGAAGGAGTCCGCCAATTGAAATAGGTGCGTAAGTTGCTGCGCTCCTCGAGATCTTCTTGGGTACTGGCCCGCCATGGCCCGATGAAGAGGAGGAGAAAGAAGGTTAAGATGCATGTCGCTAGGGTGAGCAGGAAGCGTATAGGCCGCATCTCGGCCGGCGTGTCCGATATATCGGGATCTACACCTGATGGCCACGCAGTGATGATGGATATTGCGCGGTACGCATCCGGACTGGACTGGTTGTCCCGACTGCAAGAGTCCGGTGGTGCTCTTGGGTGCGTCCAGTCAAGGCCGAGTCAGTCACGCTGGAGTTGCTGGAGTCAAGTGGGACATGGGGGCTCAGTCGATGACGATCACGCGCGCGCGAGCGAGTTCGGACCGGCGGCTAGGCATAAGCCCGCAGGAAGGCGCAATGCATCCACAGAGTTGGGGAGAGTCGATACGAGGACACAGGGAAGGTAGAGACAGTGAACATGTCAAACTGTTTGAACAGTCATACCTATAGGTATAGACAAGCGGCGGTCTGAAGTAGGATCTACCACTACCTAGGTAGGAAAGTAGGTGGGTATTAGGTTCGGACTCGTTGCGAGCGCTTGGCCTGTGCGTAACCAACACTCCGCATTTCAACTGCCATTATCATTCATCACATGGATTCAATTCTCTACTACATAGTACATACTGTATGTATCCTATGTACTATACATACACTAGTACTACACATGGCATGCATGATGGCGAGCGTTAACGCTCGCACTCACCTGCAATCAGGTTCGTCATGTACGCATCGGAATAGCTTTCCGTCAGGCCAGCTGCTTTCAAGCACCACCGAACGGCTCATCAAGATGCTTCGTGGTATTATTACAGACCGGCAAGCCGGGAACTACACGGCATTACGACCCGTAATAAGTCTGACTTATCAGAGGTCCGCATGAGAGTCCCGTCTCCATCAGTCGTAGATGACTGCATAAGTTCAAAGATGGGTACGCTATCTCATAACCAACCAAATTCAAGAACGGCGGCATTCCGTGAAATAGGTGTCTATTGGTAGTGTTCTTAATCGCGACAACCGATTCCGGCAGCATCGATTACCAGACCTATTGTCCATTGCTGGCACTGCTATAGATCTACCCCGAACCTGCCAGATTACTATGTACGGGTGGCGCCAGCTATACGCCCTCCCAACCGGCTGATGGGCAGATCGGCGCAAGGGAGCTAGATTTCCACATCTCCCGTCCCACCAGCTCGGCATGCCGATCCTGGGCTCATGACGAGTATCTCTCTACCAAAATATTCTGGTCTTTTCTACTGGCGGCATGGTCGTCAGGCAAGCCGCAGGACTCGTCATCAGATCACCGTCGCCCGCTATTGTGGCGAGTGCTCATGGCGGACTGCTGCTACCATGGGATTAAGTATACTTCTTGCCCAACTTAAACATATAGCGCCTTCTCCTCTTTCTCTCACATGCTCCTGCACTTTCCTCACGCCGGCGTTGGCTTGTTTGTTTCCCCTCCCCATCCAAGATCCCCAAGATCCTCTATCGCATCGAGGCGCGACTCTACGCAAAACCCTGCACACCATCCAGCGACCTGCAAGACCCACGATCGCTAAGCAACGCACGACCATCAACCTCAGAAGAGCCCTGAACATCCTTAGACACCCTCAGGCGACCTGCGGTTCCGCCTGGGACGAAACACGCACCGCACACAGCCACTAAACCTTCCACGAGCCCTCTCTTACCACCATGAACGTCAAGCAATCCGATCGCTTCGTCACACTCCCCGGCCAGAAAACCCGCGAAACGACTCCGGACAAACCACGCAAAAGCCTGCGCTTCCCGGGCTTAAGTTTCCTCCCTAACAAACCCCGCAACCACTTCATCGCCTTCCTCGGCGAATTCGTCGGGACCTTTCTGTTCCTGTTTTTCGCTTTTGCTGCTACGCAGGTCGCCAATGCTGCCGCTGCCGGTGCCGACACTGGGCCCCAGGGAGGCCTAACACAGGTGCCTAATACGAGCGTTCTACTGTATATCAGCCTGGCGTTTGGGTTCAGTCTGGCGGTCAATGCGTGGGTGTTCTTCCGCATTACTGGAGGTAACAAATTCTCTTTCCCTTTCGCATCTCTGTTAGCGATGGTACTGATATTCAAACCGCCGCCTAGGTCTTTTCAATCCGGCCGTCACCTTAGCCTTGGCGCTCATTGGCGGTATTGGCTGGATGCGCGCCATCATCGTCTTCGTCGCCCAGCTCTGCGGTGCCATGGCTGCTTCCGGTGTTGTCTCAGCGCTCTACCCAGGCAAAATGGCCGTTTCCACCACTCTCGGCGGTGGTACATCCATTGCCCAGGGTCTCTTTATAGAGATGTTCCTTACCGCCATGTTGATCTTCACGATCCTCATGCTGGCGGCCGAGAAGCACAAAGGCACTTTTCTGGCACCAATCGGTATTGGTCTAGCTCTGTTCATTGCTGAGCTGGCCGGTGTCTTCTTTACCGGCGGCTCGCTCAACCCTGCGCGCTCATTCGGGCCGTGCGTTGTACTTCACTCCTTCCCCGGCTATCACTGGCTCTACTGGGTTGGTCCCATTCTCGGTGCTCTGCTGGCAGTGGCTTTCTACCGTCTCGTCAAGATCCTGGAGTACGAGACTGCCAACCCGCGACAGGATTTCAACGACAAGGAGGCCGAGGCGTTCAATTACGATGAGGAGAATGCGAGCACAGGTGCGGATGTGGCGAGGCCTAATGTCGCTATTGGTCGGGTCGATTACGTTGCTGACGATCTAGGAGTCCATCCAAGTCACGACGCTGGCCAGATTCCCGGGACCGGCGCACGTAGTGTCAACGCACCTTCAAATGCAAAGCAGCCGGCCGCTACAGCCGGTGTGAACGGCAACGGAGCCGGACGTACGGATATTGAGAAGCCCTCCGCTCCCGGACCAGGCGTCGGTATTAGAGCTACAGCGCCTGGTGCGGTCAACAATCCAGTCTTCACCACGCCAGGCGGCGACAAAGTGACTGCTGCACCGCCGACGCCAGCCGCCGGAAACGATGCGGCATACCGCGGAGGTCCTACCGCGGAGAGTGCTGTCAGTCAGGATAAGCTCGGCGGCAGTTATCGTTGAGTGTTCGCTGCAGTCGCAAGAGACCGGTTTTCCATGATGAAGGATGCTGATGTGACAGTACGCTATCTAGTCCGAATGGCATCGCAGACTCAGCTCTAGTAGCGCGATGACGGCGCGTAGTCACGAGACAGCCGGCGCAGCTGGAAGACCGCGGAAGCAGTCGTAGGTCGACCATCGTGGTCTTTGGGCTTAATTCCGAGCTAGCAAAGGTATGAGCAGTTTTAACGGGTAAAGGAATGGGGCGATGCGTCGACGAAGATGGTTTGTTACACGGCATTAGCGTATCAGCTGCACACCAAGGCCAGCATTAACAATATGATGTTGGAGTAGCATAACACCTGTTTGGGAAGGCAGTGACTGGATGAAGACCCATGCGGTTGGTTAATGTACACTACCTAGGACTAGTGATCATCGTCATAAGACTGCATACCTATCTACTCAAGCTTTTGCCAAACCGTGCTTTCAACTCTCATTTCTTCATCAACCACGTCAACGCACCAACAGCATACGCATCACACCCAGTCTGCAATGTCGGCATGATGACAGGGGCAAATAGGCCGGAATGATTGATGGGTATCTTCTCATTCAGCGTCCCTTCCGTCTCACATTGATCCCATAAGTTGTGATCAACACCTCCATACATGAAGAAGCAACATGGCTTTCCCTGCGAAGTACCGAGAATGCTAAAATCCTCGCTCCCGCATAGCTTGCCACATTCAGATGTGTAAGCGTGCTTACCCTCTCCAAAATGCGCCTTGAAACTCCCTTCGAGCTTCTCCGTGACGCTGTCGTCGTTAACGGTAAGAGGGAAGTTCCGGGTAATCTGGAAAGTCGGCTCCTTAACGGCGTTACTCGCTAAACACTCCGCTTTAACAATCCGCTGGATACTCGCCATGACCTTCTCCCGTGCTTGAGGGTTTGTAGCCCGCACATCGATAGCAATCCTGGCATCGTCCACGACAACATTCTCAGCATCTCCCGCTTGGATCGAGGCCACTGTGACCACCGCCGTATCCCACGGATCGACCTCGCGGGAGACAATGGTCTGCAATTTCATCACGACTCCCGCGGCCATAACGACAGGATCGACCAGCCGGTCCGGCATACTCGCATGCCCGCCGCGTCCATGCAACGTAACGCGCATCGAGTCCGCAGACGTAGCCACCAATCCTCTCCGGGACCCGACCACCCCAGACCGCCACGGGACAACGTGGCCGCCGAGACAGATATCGGGGACAGGCACGCCATGCTTCTTCGGATCGTACATCCCATCATCCACCATCGCCTGCGCACCCGTGCCCCGCTCCTCCGCAGGCTGGAAAGCGAGGAGTAGAGTCCCCGACCAGCTGTCCCTAGCCGAAACTAACGTCTCCGCCGCGGCGAGCAGGGAGGAAATATGCATGTCGTGCCCGCAGGCATGCATCACGGGCTTCTCAACCCCGTCGGCATCCTGCATGCGCTTCGTCGACGCATACGGAAGACCCGTCCTCTCCTGCACAGGTAGAGCGTCGAAGTCGGCACGGAGTAAGATGGTAGGACCTGAACCGTTGTGATAGAGGGCCGCGATGCCGTGGCCGCCGATGTTGGGCCGGATGTCGAAGTCCGGGGAGATGGTTTCCTTCAGGTGCTTGCAGATTGTGGCTGCGGTTTCTTTCTCCTGGTTAGACAGTTCCGGGTTGGCGTGGAAATGTTTGTATAGGTCCTGATACGAGTCGAGGTTTGGTCGATGCTTTTGGACTAAGTCCGAGATGGCGGACATGGTGAGGATGAGCAAGTGTTCACAAACAAGGAAACAAAAATTTGACGCTGTGTTTATTTCTTTCCCAATGGCTTCTGCAGTGTCATCTAAGGTTACTGGTAATGTTTTGGGTCGATCGACTGTTACTCATTGAGGTTCGCGATACTTGGCCGAAGGGCGGCAAAGCCGGCTAGTGCGGAGACTAGGAAAGCTATCTGAATTGGGAAGGTCCGCTACTGGCTGGAAAATGGCAGAAGAAATCATGCTAATATTATACATACTTGTACAGATTTGCATGCATGCATTGTTAGAACAGCTTCATGTATGTCAGCTTGCCTTCGCTTCGCCCGTGGCTGGTTCAGGCTGCCACTGGTGACGGAATTCCAGCAAATCCCGCTGTCCAAAGACGTCCCCAACAATATTGATTATCATGTCAAGCGTCGCGAGAGTAGTTTCTCTTGAAAGATCGACATCAACTTCGGGATGCCCTTCGACAATACGGCTGCCATTGCTGGAATTTCCCGGCTTCTTAGAATCGTCTTCAGGCTCCGAATCTTTCTCGTTGGAAACAGCTCTCTTTTCGTCTACTCCTACAGCTTCGAGCTGCTGCGCTGCATTCGAGTCCTTAAAGGATAGCTGCACAAGGACGGCCTTCTTGCCCAGCTCTCGAAGTGAAGAGACCTGGTCATTGTCCATGGTGCCAACGTCATCCAGTCTGCTTATTAAAGCCCAGATCCATGCCCCAGTACAAGTGGCTATCTCTGTACTTCGCTTCAGGTGAGTCTCTTGTACGATAGACAGGATGCTGTAGATGGTATCCCGATCCATCGCCTTAACTTGAGCTGTCTGCGGTGATGTTGAAGTAAGAAGACGTGTCCACTCGGCTCGTGCCTTTGGACTATGTGCGGGACAAGTGATGGGATGATCGTCATCCAGCGAAGCAATGGCACCTTGATTTGGAGGACGGTGCATCTCCTCGCGCTGGTTAAGAAACCGCTGTCTGAGCAATTTGATGTAGGCTTCTTGCGCATCAATGGCAGTCTCCATTGTTTCTGGTACGCTGGGTCCAATTGTTGGTTGGGCAGTGAAGGTTCCATCCGCAAGATGCCCTCTATTATCGCCTAGACCGTTTTCGTACAATTCTGTGTTATCTGTGCCCTGCGGCGCGGTCAATATGGTGGGAAGAGTCTGTCGTTCGGACCTACCTTGGCCGTTAGCCGACCAGCCTTTACCAAAGTAAGCACAGGCGCTGAGCGATGGGTCTGAATCTGAGCTTACCTTACTGCACGCAAGTATGCCATAGCTTCCTCTTCCGTGCTATCATAGTCGTCGTCGATTTCTCCATCTTCATCTTCCTCCCATTGATACGAAAGCGAGCCTATTGCTGGCATCTGGCCTGTAAGCTCGTTCCTCCGAACGTTGCGATTTGAGCGACCTTTCTCTTGTTGTGCTACGGGCTCTGTGCTGCCGTTGACTGCAGCAGCTGTTTCGCCTGCGACCTGATCTGCGGGTTCGTCGTCTTCTTCGTCGTACGAGGGTATCTGATAGTTTGCGACATTCGCGTCTACTGCACCTGGATGTCCGGTGCCTGTTGGTTGCTCTACATTGTCGTCGTCCTGCTCCTCATCGGACCCATAACTGAGCAGGACGCGTTTGTTGGGATTATAGATTGACTCAGGGCCTGACTTTGGCCTGTCACGCTCCCTACGTCGCTTGGTCATGGTGGATCCGGAAGCGATTGATATGCGAGAGTCGCTTCGCGATTCTACCTCGAGGTAGATGTTCAATCGCGCTCGGATGCAAAAGTCATGGGACAGGCCGCACCGACCCTGTCAAGCCGCCCAAGGGCTCTCCGGCTTAACCCCCGACACTTTCCATTTGAAGTCGCATACATACTGGAGATATGCTTTGCAGCGAATGAGAGCTCATGTGCTACAGACCGCAAGCATGAGCGATTCGGTCGCATTGCGATCCTCCAACGATGAGTGATGATGTGGCGGCAGCGCCTTTGCCGCCCATCCTACGTGAAGGATTCAGACCAGATGGGCAGCCTCGGAAAAAGCGCCATGACAATGCTTCAACGGGCTTCGGAGCAGCCACTATGCGTGTGCTCACCGCTCGGTTCCTAGCATTCTACTTTCGGGCGCCTATCAAAGCATTCTTCAGGTCCAGAGTAGAGTAAGTAAATTGGCTACAAAGCCGCTGAAATGGCAACTGCTAACGATATGATAGTTACATGGTGCGTCAATCGATCAACTCTTAACTCAAATTATTTTCTGACTTCTCGGAAGGGTTATGCCAGGGCTATCAATCCTCGAGTGCAAGCTGGAGAAGCGTGGACATGGAGGATGACCTCCCCAGCGTTGCTCGCTAGTGCCGTTCAACGTCACGGTTGGTCCTTTCTACCGAACCAAGTCTTGCCGCCTATGCTTGCAAATACTGTCGTAGGAGCAGTGCTGTATACTGCCTACCTTCAAACATTGGGCAAACTTCATGAGCCTTCAGCACGACCAACAAAACGAGTGGACCCCTTGCCTCCGCCTAGCAAGACTCTTGCTGCAGGCTTCATCGCTGGCAGTATCCAAAGCCTGATGGCTGCACCTATGGATGCTCTGCAAGTCCGCTTCAAGGCTACTGACATGATGAACAAAAAGTATACAACGATGTGGCAGTACGCCTACCGCAAGACAGCCGAAATAGGCGCACGTGGAATTTTTGCTGGCTGGACGTTGTCGTTTCTGCGCGATTCTTTCGGTAATGTAAGCTTCAACCAGATTTGATCCGCAAATCATCGTTTACAATTGAGACTGACTTAATCAGGCCGCATTTTTCGCGACGTTCGAATACGTCAAAGGGCAGGCTTTCTACAGCTTCGTCTCGAACTACTACGGCCACTACGGCAAGCTTACTGGCGCACAACAAGAGAACATCAGATCACAGTCTGGAATGGCCGGCAGTCCTGTGATAAGACCACATTACATGCTGGAGCCTACTTTTCTGGGTCTTGCTGGGGTAGCCGCATCCGTTGTACAGGCAATCATCCAATATCCCATAAGTCGCGTGCAGGAGATTCACTATGGCCGCTTGACCTGGATCGATGCACATCCACGTGAAGCAAGCAAGGACGTCTCGCCTCGTGCTGGAGCAATGAAACTGTATGCGAGCGCTTACAGGAAGACGTTGAAACAGGTCCTTGCGATCGCGAGAAAGGATGGCGGATTAAGAAGATGGTTCTATCGCGATTTCTTGATCAGGACGGTCACCCAAGTACCCAGCACTGCTGCTGGATTAATCGTGTTCGAGGTGATTAGAAGAAGGTTTGGTGACAATTCCGACGTGGTCAAGATCAACAAAGACGGATACGATATTCTGCTAGTATGATCGACTTGTATAATAGGTATTCACAGACTCGACTCGGCCTTTGATTTTTCGCTTTATTGCTGTGGTTTTCTCTCAATCAATTGTGCTCTACGTGCTAGTCCTATTTTAAGAAACGCACAGCTTCATCTGGTACAAGGAAGCGGTGCTCGTATCAATACCGATAGCACTCCTCAGCAATATCTGCGGTCCTGATAGCATTGGAAACCTCGGGCTGGGCAAGATGGATGGGAGGGTTCGGGATGTTGTCTGCGCGGCCCCCCGGCCCTCAGCCGACGTGGGATGTTCGTGCCTCAGGATTTCAATACAGTCGGAGCTTTTCTGTCGCCAAGGCCGCGCACTTTGCGACGCTAGCGAATTCGGCTTCAATTTGGCAGCCAGAACTTCGCGTGCTTCTTCGAACACAGCCGTAGCGCTTCGACAACGACAACACCGCCAAAATGAGAGGTCCCGGAAAGCACCAGAAGCGCCTTTCAGCGCCATCGCACTGGCTGCTCGACAAGCTGAGCGGTTCCTACGCGCCCAAGGCCTCCCCGGGTCCGCACAAGTTGAGGGACTGCATGCCCTTGATTGTGTTCATCAGGAACCGGTATGCTCGCAGAGATAATGGCCTGGATAGATCGGCGGGAAGGGTATACTGACACAAATTTTTTCGCAGTCTGAAATACGCTCTCAATGGCCGTGAGGTCAAGCAGATCGTCATGCAGCGCCTGGTCAAGGTCGACGGCAAAGTGCGCACCGACCCCACCTACCCAGCCGGTTTCATGGACGTGATCTCCATCGAGAAGACTGGCGAGAACTTCCGCCTTGTCTACGACACCAAGGGCCGTTTCACCGTCCACCGTATCACCGAAGAGGAGGCAGGCTACAAGCTCGGCAAGGTCAAGCGTGTCCAGCTGGGCAAGGGCGGCATTCCATTCTTGGTTACGCATGATGCTCGCACGTAAGTTTCCCTGCTTGCGGTGCAGCGTCTATCAGACGTTGGACCATAGTTTTGGAGAAAAATCATATACTGAGAGGATAACGTAGGATCCGCTACCCAGACCCGTCCATCAGGGTCAACGACACCGTCAAGGTTGACCTGTCGACCGGTATGTATAGCATGTGAACGCTTTGTGTCGCTTGTTCTGACAACCTCCTAGGCAAGATCGTCGACTTCATCCGCTTCGACACCGGTGTGATCGCCATGGCCACTGGTGGTCGTAACATGGGTCGTGTTGGTGTCATCACTCACCGTGAGCGCCACGACGGTGGTTTCAACATCGTCCACATCAAGGACGCCATCGACAACGAGTTCGCCACCCGCGAGGCCAACGTCTTCATCATCGGCCAGGAGAAGCCCTGGATCTCCCTGCCCAAGGGCAAGGGTGTCAAGCTCAGCATTGCTGAGGAGAGAGACCGCAGACGGGCCTACGCTCTCGCTGGCCAGTAAGCATGTGCTTTCTGGAGAAACTAGTGAGATTCAACGGTATTGCAAGATATGTCCAAAAGTAATTCGTCCCTGTTGGGTGCGAAATGCATCCGCTGCAGCTGCCCATGCAGCTTCCTTGAGAGCAAGGCGTCCGGTTCAGAGGTCGCAGGGAGGTAGCATAGCTCTGCAAAACCACGATTGTTTACACGCTCAAAATTCTATACCCATATGTTGTTCACCGTCTCAAGGCGCTCAGTTCGCCACCATGTCGCCTTTCCTGTCTATTATGCCAACGACTTTCCGTACCAAATTCACGAGAAACAAGGGCTTTCGTACCCATTGCTGCAACCAGCCACTGGGTGGGCGAGCTCCAGACTGCCGCCCCGGCCGGGGTCGTCAGAAATGTTGTTGCCTAAGGCGTGAGCATGTCGTCACGCCAAGCTGGCTACGGAAGCTGCTTGCGAAGCTTCCGGCGCAGCTCAAGCCACCTGCGGGCAGTCTGACGATGATGGGGAACACGTACATGTTCTGAATACTTTTGTCGCAATTACGTGGAAGGCGTTGATTGTCGACCTGAGAGACTCAAACACCTCCGGGCAAATTTCTTGTCTCGCCCGTCGCACACTGCCTTGTCTCCATCCACCCCCGAGCCCAACATGGCGCTCTACCAGACCACCCGGAACGTAGACCTGAGTAAAACAGAAACCGAACTTTCTACCAATATCCGCAAAGCGACTTCGATCGAGGAGACGGCGCCGAAACGGAAGCATGTGCGGGCATGTATCGTGTACACGTGGGACCACAAAAGCAGCCAGAGCTTCTGGAATGGCATGAAGGTCTCACCTATCCAGGCCGATGAGGTACAGACGTTCAAGGCTCTCATCACCGTCCACAAGGTCCTACAAGAAGGCCACCCAGTTGCATTGGTAGAGGCGCAGCAGCACACAGCATGGCTCGAGAGTCTAACAAGGGGCGTGGGCGGGATGTCAGGGGACCATGGCATGCGAGGATACAGTCCACTGATCCAGGAATACATCTTCTTCTTGGTTTCCAAGCTAGGATTCCACCGTAATCATCCCGAGTTCAACGGCACATTCGAATACGAGGAGTATATCAGTCTGAAGTCGATCAATGACCCGAACGAGGGCTACGAGACCATCTCGGACCTCATGACCTTGCAGGATCAGATTGATGGGTTCCAAAAGCTCATCTTCTCGCACTTCCGTAATGGCAACAATAACGAGTGCCGTATCAGTGCGCTGGTTCCGCTAGTGTCAGAGAGCTACGGCATCTACAAGTTCATCACGAGCATGCTGCGAGCCATGCATACCACGCTCGGCGACGACGAAGCTTTGAGTCCGCTGAGGGGACGATACGATGCGCAGCACTACCGTCTTGTGCGCTTTTACTACGAATGCTCGAACCTCCGATACCTAACGTCCCTCATTACGATACCGAAATTGCCACAGGACCCGCCGAATCTGATTGGGGAAGATGAAGCTGCGCCCGCACTACCTGCGCGACCGAAGAATGCAGAGATCACTAAGCCCAAGACTCCTCCAGTTCAGGAGTCAGCAGACCCCGAGCCGATCAATGAGTTCTGGAAGAACGAGCAGGCGAGGCAACAGGAAGAGTACGCAGCTGAACAGGCCCGGCTGCAGGCACAGTGGGAAGACGCACAACGGCAGCAACAGGCTCAGGATATGGCTAGGCAAAGGGAGTTCGAAGAGCAGCAGCGACTGCAGGCTGAGCAGCAAAGACTACAACTTGAGCAATTGCAGCGACAACAGTTTGCCGAGCAGACACAAGGGCGCATGGCTGAGTTGGAGCGTGAGAACTTGAACGCAAGGGCACAATACGAGCGTGATCAGCTTATGCTTCAGCAATATGACCAGCGGATGAAGGCTCTAGAAGGAGAGCTCAATCAGCTCAATGCCAACTTCCAACAGCAGCAAGGAAGCAGAGATGACCAGATCCGCGCCCTGCAAGAACAGGTCAACACCTGGCGAACGAAATATGAGGCTCTTGCGAAGCTCTACAGTCAGCTCCGACACGAACATTTGGAGCTGTTGCAGAAGTTCAAGGGCGTGCAACTCAAGGCCGCCAGCGCGCAAGAAGCAATTGATAAGCGGGAAAAGCTGGAGCGGGAACTGAAGACAAAAAACCTTGAGCTGGCGGACATGATCCGTGAGCGTGACCGTGCTATGCACGAGAAGGATCGCTCGACTGGTGGACACAAGGATGAGGTTGAGAAACTGAAGCGCGAGCTGCGCATGGCTCTTGACCGGGCAGAAAATGCAGACCGCGCCAAGGGCAGCGAACTGTCGGCGCTCCTGTCTCGACACAACCGCGAGATTGCTGACCTGGAAGAGGCTCTGCGCAACAAGACGCGAGCGCTGGACGACCAACAATTCAAGCTCGGCGAAGGAAGCTCAGACCTTGAACGGCAGCTACAAGAGAAGGAGGAAGAAGTCGAGATCTACAAGTCCGGGATGGACGAGGCGCTGCTCGAGCTCAATGAGTTGCGCCAAAACGGCGGCCAGGGAGATAAAGCGATGGATGAGCAGATCGACATCATGCTGCTAGACAACGTGAAACGTATCAATTCTATCATCGACTCCGTTTTGCAGTCTGGTGTCCAAAGAGTCGACGACGCGTTATACGAGCTAGACTCTTCGATGCAAGCCGGTAACCAGAATGCAAGCGGGCCTTACGTGCTGTCGCAGATTGAAAAGGCACAGAGTAACGCCATGGAGTTCAGTACGGCATTCAACAGTTTCATCGCGGATGGACCGAACAGCGATCAGTCCGAGGTCATCAGGACGGTGCACGCATTCTCCAATGCCATTGCGGATGTTCTGTCTAACACCAAGGGTCTGACAAGATTTGCAAGCGATGATAAGAAGGCTGATCAGCTTGTGAATGCGGCGCGACGATCTGCATCCAGCAGCGTTGACTTCTTCCGTGGGATTATGTCCTACCGCTTGGATGGCCTGGAGGACCTAGAGAAGACGGACGTCGTTATCAACAAGAACAACGACGTACAGATAGCGCTCAACCAGCTCAGCAAGCTTGCCGATGCTTTTGCTCCGAAGACGAAGCTTACCAACCAATCTGGCGACATTGGCGAGCTGGTTGATCGTGAAATGACAAACGCTGCCAAGGCTATTGATGCAGCAACTGAGCGTCTCAACAAGCTTATGAACAAGCCAAGAGACCAGTACAGCACCTACGAGCTCAAGATCCACGACTCTATCCTCGAAGCAGCTATTGCTGTCACTAATGCAATTGCGCAGCTTATCAAAGCCGCTACTGCGTCACAACAAGAGATTGTGCAGCAAGGCCGCGGTACCAGTATGAGCAAAACGCAATTTTACAAGAAGAACAACCGCTGGACCGAAGGCCTGATCTCCGCTGCAAAGGCCGTAGCACGGTCGACCAACATGCTGATCGAAACGGCCGACGGTGTAATCAGCGGTCGCAACAGCCCCGAGCAGCTCATCGTGGCATCCAACGACGTCGCGGCTTCTACGGCACAGCTGGTCGCTGCCTCTAGGGTGAAGGCGAGCTTTGCCTCCAAGACCCAGGAGAGGCTGGAAGAGAGCAGCAAAGCTGTCACGAATGCCTGCCGCAGCTTGGTCAGGCAGGTCCAGAGTATTATCGAAGGACGCAAGGACGGAGAGGAGGATGTAGATTATAGTAAGCTGTCTGGGCACGATTTCAAGGTGAGGCAGATGGAGCAGCAGGTATGTCTTTGCTTTCTTTTAACCCCCCCGACCTTGTGTTCAGAGGGTCTGAGTACTGACTTGCGTTGTCTAGGTCGAGATTCTGCAGCTGGAAAACGCACTCAGTTCGGCGAGACATCGGCTGGGCGAGATGCGCAAGATTTCTTATCAGGAGGAGGATTAAGGGATGGGTTGGAAGTCCTGAAGGTCGAAGTGTACTTGTATATGCAGTATATCACTACTGTTAAACTGCCAGTCCCGCTGTTCCAAGATCTTCCCCATGCGCTGAGGTCTATCGTCTACTGAGCCGCCTTTTTATTGCCTCAAGACTTTTATAGACATTGCATGAAATAGTTTCCACTTCGGCGAAGCGAATCGGATTGGGATTTGACTACTGCTACAAAAGTTGTAGATGCTCTACAACCTTCCGTCTGTGGAATTCGAAAGAGGGCATGTCCAACTCATGATTAAGTACAGCCACTCGATGAGATCTCTCGAACGAAGGGATTTACCTCATTGCTTGAACGAACAACTGCCGTTGCAAAGACTGTGCGTGTGCAAATCAAGACGAAGAGTCCAGGATAGCACTGGTTTTGTCGAGGTCATTTCGTAGATGTGGAAATTGCAATTCCATGATTTTTTTTTTTTTTGAGTCATTAAGTGGCGCATTTTTCTTGTTGTTACACGTTTACTATACAGCCCGGGGGAAGTGCCCCGGCAAATGCTGGTATCTTTTGACGATGAAAAGTGAAGTTCGGAAAAAAGAGCGCTTAGTCCCACCTGCAACCATGTTAGCGTTTGCTGGGTTTTCCCTTCTTCGGACAGGGTAGGGGTGTTCCATAGACATACCCGTGCTCCGTCTGTCGTACGATATCTCCTTGCTTTCCTGTCTGCTTGCCAGACTTGCCGCCCTCTACTACCAGCCTGTCGAGCTGGAAGAACTGGCTTACTACCGTTTGCCGCTGCGGAAGGTTGTTAGCATGCATTCTAACGCCTAGCTCCTCGATACTCTCATCTTTGAAGACAGAGTATTTTGTGGGCGTTGCAGCCATCACAATGCCTTAACAGACACTCTCCACAGAGCGTCCTAGTCCCCGTGCTTCCTCACTGCCTACGTACCTTCAGCACTTGCAGCTCCTTCAGCCCATACTGCATCAGCTCTTGTATCCGCCGCGCATCGCTCTCGCCCTTGTGCTCCCGGAAGGCATCCGTTGTTCTTCTCTTGGCGTACTCTCTGAAGTTATATGCGGCGAACTGTCGTGCTTGTCGGTAGAGCGAGCGGTACAGTGACCGCACCTCGAGCGCGGTTGTTGAGCTAGCCATTACTAGATTTAGAGATTTCCCCACGCACTCCCTGTCGATCGAATGATGATGGTCTGGTGGTGACTGTGGATTTTAGGCGAGCGCCGTTGTTGTGTCGTACGGATTCGAGATGGTTCAGATAATCTGCGGATGACCTCATGTCCAAGCTCGGAAGTGAAGTGAATGTTTCCGGTGAGATTGTTGCCTCAGGCCACCAAATCCAACGTTCCAACCTTAAGGTTGTTCACTTCACCACCTGCAAACTGCGCTGTGTTTGGCACTAAACATACTCTCACTCTTTTCTTACACCCCAATGTCTATTTGAATGGCAAGAATGCCGAGAATTTAGAAGCGTACTCAAGAGGTTGTGATATTGCAACCTGTTCCGGCCGAAACCGCCTTCTCGTTCCTTAAGTCGAGCAGCAAGTCTCAATTCGATAATGGCTCCGATATTCGCATCACCAGATATTGCAGCTTTAGTGGAATCGTTTGTTCCTTCATCGCCCACTACTCTGGAGCCAAAAGTCGTGCGAACACGCTCCGACGACCATGTTAAGGATTCACGATCAGTGGCGAACGACCTTAGACACTTGCTAGAGAATTCACCTTCGCGAATCCGCCTCTCGGACCTCCCTTCAAGGCTTGGAGTCGTTGACTTCGAATGGCTGCTTAAGTCTATTACTATTGATTTGTTCTGGGATCGAGACTCACAAGCACTTTTGCCCAATCTTGTCACACACGAGATCCAACAGAGCATTGCGGCCTTATTGGAACAACAAGTGTGTCGGTCCACAACGCTACAGAGCGAATTCGATTTACGTGGCGACTCTCTCTCGCGTCTTCTAGAATCTGGCACAAACGAATTAGGGCAAGTGCAATCTTTTGAAGACGATGAATCTGGCGAGCCGTATTATTATAGCTCGAAGCTGGCCACACAAACTGAAGAGAATATTCTTTCATGTCTTCAAGAGGTTCGCGATGAGAAGGTTGACCTGAAGAGCCGCTATCCGGCCGTTCCCTCGGCGTTGCTCCATCAGTGGGCAGAAAAGGCCGTTGACGCTTTGGAGCAAGGGAGAGGAGATTTAGAGTTCTCCACTGGGCGCTTGCTCTTTGTTCCCAGCGCGTACACTACCATCTTGCAAGAGAGGCAGCATAAGGAGAAGAGCCAAAAAGTCCAAAGCTATGTCGAATGCTTACTGAGTGACGGCGTTGCACGTATAGAGATATCCGAAGTCACCGAGAACACAAGGCAAGAAGTCGAAGCAGAAGCCACACAGCGAGCGGGCCAAGCAATTAGCACGCAACCCTCAACAAGGACTGATCACACCATCTTGTTTCTTTCATCACGTCTGGAAAGCTCTCTAGGCCAGCTCAAGGTAAGGGTTCCGAATGTGGCCACGGACGTGTGGCATGAGCGAGACGGTTCGGCTTCTCTGGAATCCGTTGTGAGTCGCGTCCTTCAAGCTTTGCAGGAACTCAGCACAGACCTTTTAGAGAAGGAATTATTAGAGACGCCTTGCCAAGAAGAGATCGCAAAAGCTGCCAGTGAATTTTTAGGAGAATCGCAAAAGCGCGAGACAGAGGAATTTGCACAACATGTCAAGCAACGCCTGATTGCTCCCATTGTGCTCTACGTGAAAGGGGTTGCTTCTGTCACGGATCAAACGCTCAAGCAGCATCTTGAAGAATTTCTCGGAGATCATTTCCGACGAGAGGCCATACCTTCGGTCACACAGCAAGCCAAAGAAGCTCATCTTTTGATAGAGAAGGCTCGGAAAAGGGAGTTCGAGAAAATGCAACAAGCTTGCGCGGAAAGCAAGACACTTTCAGATATCCAGACGGCCGTCAACAAATGCGCGAGAAAGCAGAAGATCGAAACACCGGATGCCGATACGCTAAGAGCAATAAAGCAGCAGACTTTGCAGCAGAGGGTCAAATCGATGCGTGGTATGAAACGAGGCTCGGATCTCTTGCAGAACCTCATATGGGTCCTGCTCAGCCACTCTTTGGATGGTCTATTCATGAGTTCCGGCAAGGACACAACGAGGATGATCAAGCAGTACCAGGCTGTCGGAGATGAAGCGCTGGGCAAGAGGCTGGAGGCCTGGCGAGATGCACTGAAAGCTGGGAATGAAAGCAAAACAGATCTGCAAGATATGAGAGAATTGGCAATTCAAGTGATTGATGGAAGCAACGCAGGTGATCCCGCCCACCAGTCAGAAGGCGCTAACGGGACTGGCTAGGAGGCTATTGCTTGGCTAAAGCTTGTCCAAAGGTCAGGTCTTGCGGTGACCTCAAAGGAAACAAGACATATCGTGCCCAGAGCCTGGGCATTGCCGCTTTTCAGTTGATTCAAATCTGCACACATCAGAGCTACTGCCTGCATCGGTGCGAAAGTCCTAGTCTCGGGCGAAGACGCGGAGAAATGACCAAGAAGGCGAGGCATGACCTTATATTGAAGCTCGCCTCTTCAAGCAACTGACTGCCATGACCCTCAGACGAGCTCGAGAATCGCTTCTAAACACGCTCGAGGTTGTGGATACATCGAGGTCATCATGGAAGAGAGTGTCGCCGCCCCGGCCAAGGAAGTCGGGCAACGCTAAGCTAGAACTGGCAGGTATACTCAGAATCCTGCCTATCTTTTCACCAGTTGCATCCGCAAGCGTCGCTTTTAATGTACGCCGCCCTATTTGGAACTCTTATCAGAGCTTGATTTGCTTCGCTGTAGCTTGTGTCGCATTGCAGTATGTTCACATGCTGATAAGGCAAACAGCTAGCCAGTAGATAGGTCGCCATTACCATCATCAAGCAGGCCATTTCACAGAGGCAGATCCCTCCGACCTTGTTTTGTTTGTTGTTTTTTGATTGCTTTCCTTTCCGTTTGCTTACAATCTGCCCTAAATATCTATAACATGAATCGCCTCCGCAGACCTTGGGCGCCAAGCAGGCGCGACACTGACGGTGTCCAGCTCGAAACATTGAACGAGAATGGTAAGAGCGAAGAGCCAGACGCCACGGGCGTGCCGGAGAAGACTGGAGTCCATGAGACGATCCAGCCCGTGGATCTGGAACCTGGACACATGCAAGAACTTGAGGTCGACATGGGCCATGTGCTGGAAGACCGCAAGATTGAAGACGTTGATAGCGACACATCGCCTTACCCCGAAGTACGAGCAGTCGTGCCAGAGACGGATGATCCTGATATGCCTGTGAACACGTTGCGTATGTGGGTGCTTGGGACTATATGGACGCTGGTACGTACGGAAACCGGTTTCCCTTGCTTTGCGGGCTGAGAGCGGTCGCTGACCAGTCCGCAAGATCGGCGCAGGAGTCAATCAATTCTTCTCGCTCCGGTACCCTGCTGTGCACATTGTCTCCATCGTCGCAGAGCTCCTAGTGTTCCCGATGGGTGTTGCGCTTGCGCACATTCTGCCCATCTGTTCTGTCGAGCTGCCCTACTTCGGCACATGGAGGGTCAATCCCGACCATCACTTCAACATCAAGGAGCATGTCGTGATTGTCATCATGGCTAATGTCACGATTGGATTCGCCGGCGGCGCTGATGCAACGGGGATTATCCAAGCTGCAATCAAGTTCTACGGCTTTGAGCTTCCGGCCGGCTTCAGCGTTTTGGTGATCATGTGCTGTCAAGTCTTAGGGTTTGGTGTAGCCGGCCTTTGCCACCAATGGCTAGTCGAACCCGCATCGATTATCTGGCCCGGTGTCCTTGGCAATTGCGCTTTGCTGAACACACTTCACAGCCGAGCGAATGCCATTGCGAACGGCTGGCGGATCACCAGGCTAAAGTTCTTCATGATTGTACTGGGTGGAGCCTTCTTCTGGTATTGGCTTCCTGGAGGACTCTTCGTTGCTCTGAGTTATTTCACCTGGATCTGTTGGATTGCTCCGAACAATATTGTCGTCAACCAGCTTTTTGGATTTCAAACAGGACTCGGACTTAGCCCGATCACCTTCGACTGGTCTCAGATCGCCTACAACACCAACCCGCTACTTTCGCCCTCTTGGGCGGCTCTGAACGTCTTTGCCGGCTTCGCGTTCTTCTTTTGGATTGTCGTCCCTGGCCTTTACTATACCAATACGTGGTTCACAGCATACCTTCCAATGATGACTGCAGATGTGTATGATCGCACAGGAGCTGCCTATGATGTCTCGAAAGTCCTTTCGGACACACGCACAATCGACGCTGCGAAGTACGCTGAGTATTCGCCGCCTTATCTGAGCGCCACCTTCGCGTTCGTGTACGGACTTAGCTTTGCTGCTATCACTTCAGTCATTACTCATGTCTATCTTTGGCATGGCAAAGACATCTGGGACGCTGTTCGAGGCCGCCAGCCCCTAGATATCCATGGACGGCTCATGCGGGCGTACAAGAAGGTGCCTTGGTGGTGGTATGTGACTATCCTAGTCATTTTCACAGCTCTCTCCATCGTGTTGGCCGAGATATACCATACTCAGCTGCCAGTTTATGGTGTCTTCTTGGCATTGGTCATTCCCGCTGTGTATATGGTACCATGCGGGATCATACAGGTATGGTGAACTTTACTATCGCAGGCTAATGTTGAGAATGTTAACGGTGCTTATCAGGGCGTTACCAATGTCGACGCCAACCAACTGAACGTACTCTCCGAGTTCATCGGTGGCTACCTCTTCGCGGGGAAGCCTCTCGCCAACATGATCTTCAAGATCCTTTCCGAGGATGTCGTCTCCCAGGGGATTTTCTTCGCTCAGGACCAGAAGCTCGGACATTACTTCAAAGTGGCACCACGCACTGTCTTCTTCGCACAGGGCTTCGCTGTCCTTCTTGGTTCGCTTACGCAAGCTGGTGTCACAATCTGGATGCTGGGCAATATTGAGAACGTTTGCTCTCTTGATCAGGCAGACAACTTCACTTGCCCTAACGGCCGCACAGTCTACTCCAGCTCTGTCATTTGGGGGCTAATTGGTCCCGCCAGGCTGTACAGCGTTGGAAAGATATATTCCGGCTTGCTGCACTTCTTTTGGATCGGTGCCATCATTCCCATATTCACTTGGGCGGCCTGGAAGTACACAGGCCGAGACATCTTTCGGAAAATCAACTGGCCTCTCTTCTTCGTAGGGACGTGGAATGTCCCGCCGGCGACAGGAAAGCATCCCCACGCAAGCCAGTACCTGTATGCCCGAAATGAAGCTAACTGGTGAAATTTGCAGGTATCAACTATAGTTCCTGGGCGCTCACCAACATAATTTTCAACCACTGGATCAAAAGCAGATTCTTCCCTTGGTGGGCCAAATACAATTACATTGTTGCTGCTGCGCTAGATACTGGCACTGCCCTTGCCGGTATCATAATCTTCTTCGCCATTAGCTACCCGGGCTACAGCTTTCCGGATTGTAAGTGAAAAACCATCTTCTAACTCCTATAATACATTGAAGATGGCGCTGATTGTCAATCCCAGGGTGGGGCAACAACGTCTATTTGAATACAGCAGACGGTCGCGGAGATGCATGGAAGCCGATGCCAGAAAGTGGCTATTTCGGATTTGCCAACGGTACTTGGTCGTAAAGCTCTCTGAAGGTAGGGCGACGCGCATTTGCAATTGTTTCTATCGGGTGGTAGTCCAGACACGGAGAAGAGCTGTAGGTGAACTTATCGCACCGGAAAGAGAATGCTCGTCCTTGGTCCTCGAGCACGAGTCGACCGACTCAGGTATACTGCCCAGAATGCAAGTAGTAGAAAGTTCCAGCGCTGCAACTAGTCCTCAGAGCCGAAACGTATCTAACCCTGCATCCTTGCTAATCTGCTAGGATGGATTCCACCAGTATCGCCACCAATATCGGCGGCCTTCTCCACCTCGTCCTTAGGATGCTTCGCCTTCCGCGCCGCACCACCTTTCCGTTCATCTCTGGCCTTCTCCTTCTTCTCCTGCTCTATCCTTCGTCGTCTCTGTTCCTCCAGCTTAATATTCTTCGCCTTGATCTTCTCCATCCGACTCTCCTTCTTACCGCCGCCACCAGCAGTCAACTCCACATTAATCCTCCTGCCCTTCTGCTTCTTGGCCCTGCCTCTCGACGCACTCGCATACCCCTCATTGACGTCTTCTTTGCCTGCCTCCTCAGGGTCGAAGAAGCTGTGGTGATAGATCTTGAGACACGTCTTCATACGATCATAGTTCGAACTCGAGGAAAGCAAAGCCTTTGCTCTTTTTGGTCTTTGGCTCTAAGCGGTGCCGGAGGATGAAGGGTTCTAGCTTTTTGAAGTGCGCTCGTAGCGAGGCGTCGGTGGTGTCGTACGGCAGGTTTCCAATGAAGACGACGAAACGGTCCTTGCGATCTTTTGAGGCGGCATCGGCATCGCCGTTTTCAACAGCTCCTTCTGTAGTATCGGTTTTCTGCTTCTTCCGCTTCTTCTGCTGCGCCTTTGCTTTTCCCTCCGAATTTTCTTTGGGTACTACATCCTCCGGTCCGCCCTCTTCGTCGTTGTCGCTTGCCTTTCTTTTCTTTGACTGAGGTGCTTTCGCCGGCGCTTCTGCCTCGCCCGTCTCTAATGCCAAAACGTCTTTCTCATTCTCAGCGACTTGAGCCTGATCCCCAGTCACTTCGCTCTCATCCTGCTTTCTTTTCTTGCCCTTGCGATGTCTCTCTGCATCTCTCTGCGCCTTCTTCTCTTTCCGAGAAACGATTGCGTCCTGCGACATGTTTGGCTAAATGTCTGTTGATTGTATCGCAAGAAGTCTCTAAATCGGATGATTCCGCAAGTCTTATCTCAAAATCTTGGCGCTCTCGGCTTCTACTTCCGTCGAGTCCTACACCACCGGGACTACTAGCAGCATACCAGTCTCGAAGAGGAAGCTGCTAAATCCTCTTGAGACACCGCAAGCAATGCGGATCTTACTCTCATCCTTCAGCTGAGACGTATAAGTGGAAAGGATCTGTATGAACTCTTCCTTTGGTCTGACTGTTATCAAGTACAGCTCGATGAGCTGGTACAACCTTCGCTGCTAAGATAAACTCTCTCGCCCTTTTTCACAAAGAGACAACTTCTGTTTAATATAATTTACAATCCTAACCAGAAAAGAGCACATCAAATGGCGGGCACTGCAGAAGGTGATGCGGACACTCGTCGAAGGACTTCCATGGTCTCAAATCCGGACGA